>ML777587.1:714257-752784 GCA_009831015.1 Picea engelmannii | reverse complement strand
TAGACACCAAAAAGAAGTGGGAGCAAGGCATGAAAGAGGAAATGGATTCCTTGGAAAATAACTAGACTTGGGACTTGGTTCAGTTGCCTGTGGGAAAAAGAGCATTGCATAATAAATGGGTTTACAAGTTGAAGGAAGAAGATAGAGGAGAAAAGAAGTACAAGGCTAGACTTGTTGTAAAGGGGTTTGCACAAAAGAAAGGTATAGATTTTGATGAAATATTTTCTTCTGTTGTTAAAATGACTTCAATTAGGACTATTTTAAGTCTTGTGGTAGTATAAGATTTGCATCTTGAACAATTAGATGTAAAAACAACTTTTCTCCATGGGGATTTAGAGGAAGAGATTTATATGCAGCAGGCACAGGGGTATGAGGTCAAAGGGAAGGAGAATTTGGTATGCAGGTTGAAGAAGAGATTGTATGGCCTAAAGCAAGATCCAAGGCAGTGGTATTTGAATTTTGACAAGTTTATGACAGAACAGGGTTATAGTAGATGTCATTTTGATCACTGTGTTTATTTTAAAAAGATAGAAAATGGAAGCTTTATTATCTTGCTATTGTATGTAGATGACATGCTTGTTGCAGGGTCTAATATGCAGAATATAAATGTGCTCAAGAAGAAATTATCCAATTCATTTGCGATGAAGGATTTAGGTGCTCCAAAGAAAATCCTTGGCATGAGAATAACAAGAGACAAAAAAAATCGCAAATTGACATTATCTCAGGGTGAGTACATAGAGAAGGTGTTGGAGAGGTTTAGAATGCAGAATGCAAAACCAGTTAGTACACCTTTGGCCAGCCATTTCAAATTAACTAAGGAAATGTGTCCCAAGACACAGGAGGAGATAGAATACATGTATAGGGTCCCTTATTCATCAGCAGTTGGCAGCTTGATTTATGCAATGGTTTGCACAAGACCAGATATTGCATATGCAGTGGGAGTTGTGAGCAGGTATATGAATAATCCAGGTAAAGAACATTGGGAGGGAGTAAAGTGGATTCTCAGGTATTTGAGAGGTACTACTACTCACACAATATGTTTTGGAGGTTCAGACACTTTTCTACAGGGATATATTGATTCAGATATGGCAGGTGATAAAGACAGCAGGAGGAGCACCATAGGGTATGTTTTTACTATAGGTGGAACAACAGTAAATTGGATTTCAAAACTGCAAAAGGTTGTTTCACTTTCAACAACAGAGGTAGAGTATGTTGCTTCTACAAAGGCTAGTAAAGAGATGATTTGGTTACAGAGGTTTATGGAGGAATTGGGAAAGAAGTAGGAGAAAAACAGGTTGTACTGTGACAGTCAGAGTGCCATTCACCTTGCAAAGAACTCAACCTTCCATTCAAAGAATAAGCATATACAGTTGAGGTACCACTTCATATGATGTTCCTTGGAAGATGGACATTTGAAGTTGGAAAAGATACACACTAGCCAGAATCTTGTAGACATGTTAACAAAGGGAGTAACCAGGGAGAAACTGAGTTCCTGCTCAGTTTCAGTTGGTCTTAAAGAATGAAGATGAAGATGAGAAATTTTCCAGGTCCAAGAAGGTTCAGAGTCCAACATATACAACAACAGTGGAGTTGTTGAGATCAGTCTCCAAGTGGGAGATTGTTGGTTGTGGAGCCTGATTATCTTCCTAATTCACAAGTCTTTTACTTTGAGTCATGTTTATACCCCATGAAGTATTTACACCCCATAAGTATGTACACTCTTCCACACAGGGTAGTGTAGAAGGGGGGTACCCCCTCTGCGGGGTCCAGGGGGGCTATCCCCCTGGCTGGGGGGTTTGGGGGTGAAGCCCTCGAAGGAAAAATTTCCTTGTAAATGTATATTGTAATTTCATTGTAAATATGGACCTTTCATTATAAGGTCGCAGATCTAATGGTAGAGATTATGTTAGGGTTTTTTACCCTATAAGGCAACCCTCTTTTATGAGGGAAATGTATTGCGACTATGGTTGATGGTGAATATTGTATTCTGAGATATGAGACTGTGAGAGAAAGAAGAGGAAGTTACAGCAGGTTTGTTGTAGGTTGTATCCCTTCATATGTTGGATAATAATAAAGGAAGGACTTGGCAATTTCTCTGGTGGACGTAGCCCACACTGGGTGAACCACGTAAATCTATGTCTCTATTGTATTGTGTATCTTTTGTGTTTTGTTTTCACATTTGTTTTATTTTATTTCTGCACGGTCCTGTTTTTCTAACATAACCGTGAGGATTTATGTGACATTCTGCATATCACAGGAAATGGCATGACATGTACTATCCATCTAGAATATTCTTACCTACAAATATATTAAAATTCATACCATTATACATAAATCAAACTTAATTCACTTAGTCATATTTTTGGGGCTACCATAATTTTGTACTGGACTTGCTTCTAGGATTGACATCAATGATAACCAATCGAATTAATCAACAAAATTCAGGTAGTCTAAGAGTAATATCTACCCTTGCCATGTTGTTTTGTGTATTCCCTCCTTTTGATGACGCTAGTTGACTCTGATTCTAACTCTGCACACTACTTCCACTGTTATTATTGCTACTAATCAATCCTTCTTGAATAAATACAATTCCTTTTGAAAAATCTTCAATCGTTAATTCTGATTATGGTGACGCACACGGGGTCGTGGATTCGACACAAGATCTTGTTTGGGTAGGAATTATCGGTTCTTCTATTATTGTTTCTTGTGTGAAGTTATTGAATGATCAAACATATCTACAAGTATTGCAATGTTTGGTAGAAAAATGCAATCATGAAAAATATATAAAACTAGAACAAAAGAGAGTAAATCATGTCCTTAGGAAGACACGAACAAATAGAGAATTGAGACTAAATGAAAATATTGGAGACTTTAACATGGGTGATGTTGTAATAGATTTTGAATTTTTCTCTACTTAGTGTCTTCATCACAAATGTTTTTGAGAATCGCATCAAGCTTATAAATTAACTAGGGATCTCAACTCTTAATTACCTCTAACTTGTATCAGATTGTTGAAGGCCTTGTAGGGATTTTTGGGAAGAAAGTTTGTGTTCTGAGGTAGAAGAGTATTATATCAAAGGATGCCTCGGTAACCTGAGAGCTCATGAGAAACCTACTCGAAGAAGTGAAACTCCAGGTCCTCAATTGCATGAACAAAATCCTGAAAATAACGGCATCCAATACACCACACTTGAGGGAGAGGTTCCATTCCATAATTACAAGAGAGATTCATGTTTTTCCATCAAATCAAAATGGACCAACACCAGACTCCAACTCATTTGATTGGATGAATCATTTCCAAAGCCTCTCTGAAGGCATCGTCGGACAAAATTGGATTTGCATCTCTCGCATGTAAAGACTTGTTTCATGTAAGAGTAGAATGTGCAAATAAAATCTAGCGAATAAATTCCAAGATTTTAGTAAATCGGGAGTTTTCCAAGGCCCTAATATAAAAATGGCATGATAATCCCGGTAAGTGAATAATTACATCTATGAATGTGGAGGAGATAGGACTGAGGATATCAAAGGGTGGAGACCAATAGAACAATCACTGCAGATTACTGGGTCACTTGTCATTGTGCACGCCTCTATCCAAACTTTGGCGAGTTTAAGTCCAGTAGGTCTCATACATCCAATTGGAGATGACCCAATAGACGATGAACATGGACCGAACAACAACGCATGCCACATGCACAAAACGTGGACAACACACGTCGCACACTAATCACGCGATTTTGGGATTTTGAATATCCATTTTCACACTACGCTTCTTCGTCCAAAAGTTTGAAAGCCGATTCACGGTTCCATCATTTCACCGATGGGAAAAGGAACCCCACCATCCAGAGTGTGTTTATTGAAGATCTTCCGATTCGCAGGGTTTTATTTTTGCCCGACGGATCAATGGCCATTGTTGCACGACGCGGGAAATTCTTTTACAGTTTTGATCTGGTGAAAGGTGCATTGGACCGGATTAATTGTTTGATTGGTAGAGAAGAGGGGAATTGCGTAAGTTTCTAGAGGATGAGTTAGAGAGAATCTATACTATATTAGAGACCAACAATGAGTTGTCATATGACAGTGTAGACGTGGAGCTTGTTTATACACCTAACAGTGAAGGAAAAGGGTCTGTTAATTGTGGGGTGCACCTGGAATTTCTTCCTAATCATTCATCTTTACCATCAATTAAATACAGTGCACTTTGGCAGATTCAAGATCATGTATCACTGTTTCAATCAATCTTCAGTTTATGGTATTGGGTTTCACACCATTCTTTGGACATGATAACCTGCCTGAAGTTGACCTACGGTTGGCTTCTCATGCTCTTACATGGATTTATGAGCGGCATTCAGAGAGTCTGGTTTTATCTCTTATGTCCCTCAATATGATTGAGATAGTGGTAGGAATCTTACGTGAGGTGATTGAAAGTGAACACCAGATATTTGTTTTCAAGCTAATCAATTTTCTTCTAGTAGTAATAGAAACTAGTGGCAGAAGTAATGTTCTTCACTTTGTCCAAGTTGGAGGCTTGATAGTCCTTATACAATTGGAAATTCTATATTTGGCAAAGTGTTGCAAAGACAAGTGTTTATTTGAGTGTGATGCATGGGACACAAAAACTTCAAAGTCTCAAAGAGCTATTTAAACAGTTCAATTTGTTGGACATAATGGAATGGGCAAGTCAATCAGAGTTCCATCTGGAAGAGCTCGAGATATATTGGAAAAATCTTTTTAGGATGGGAGATTGGATGCAAAACAAACCATACAATGGCAGGATGTAATGGTTCCAGATAAAGTCCAACTTGGTATGGCATTAGATTTGCTCGAAGCTGTTTTGAGGGTTTCTGGAGGTGCCAGCAATATGGAGAGCTTCCCACTTTCTGCAGAAATATGTAGGCTTTCAAGGAAAGAAGTCCTTTGTCATCTTGTGCAAATACTTCTTCGGGAAAAGACACCATTTTTTGGGAGGATATTCGAAATAATTTCTCATGTCTTGACTATCAACAGACTCTAACATGGTTGCATTGCTTGGGAATGATGGATATATAATGTTGGTTTCGACAAAGACTAAACCATTCCTTGGGACCTTGAAAATGAATGGAACAGCTCGTTCTCTTTATTTTGTTGATGATAGAAGACAGTTGCTGAGTTTGGGGGGAGATGGACAGTTGTTCGTGGTCTGGATATTCCTAATGTTGATTTGGTTATTCATTACGAAATACTGACAACTACAGATATTTTTGCGCATGGATGCAAATCAAACTATATACACTGCTATAGATAGTTCGCTAGAAATTAGGATTTATTTGTTCTTTTAAATTAGTTCAGATTACTATTATGATTAGTTAAAGACAGTTGAAGATAGTTAATTGTTAGTTATGATATGATGTAGATTCAACCTCCTCGAGAGAGGGAATTTATATAGAGATGTATTCATTGTAAAGGGGGGGGGGGGCGCAAACCTCTTTGGCAAAGAGCTCCTTTTGGAACGCAGAGTTATTTTGAGAGCCCAGAATGGAATTATACAGAGCGACATGTTGACTTGATATTATGAGATTCATCACGGTCATTTCTTTCACTATGTTTTCTTTTTTGTCATATTATCTATCTGTTCTTTTATCGACTGAGTTAAAATCTGTCTGGAATTCATTTTACATGCTCCTTTCACACAGTTGATAAAAGTTTTGTTTTCAATGATGACTGGTCAAAATTCACTCTAGATAAGTGCTTTGTATTTAGCCATCAGCCTTCAGTTTTTTCTTCCAAATTCATAGTGGAAATTCATCCTTGATAGATGCTTTCACTGTGATGACCTTTCCCTTTCCTTTTTCTGCTATTATATCATGATTATTTATAGTTGAAAGATAGACTTACTTTGCCTCATTTTCTGCAAGTAATGTGATCACCGTTATGATCTCCTTTCTTTGGTTTTCACTTGACTCCATGCCCAATGGATTGTTTCCCTAGATCAACCCCCAACCTTATTAAAAATCTTTTCTGATAAGAAATCTGGCCTTCTTATTGGGATTATTGAATATTTCTGAGTAAAGAGCCCTTGGCTATTGAGAGAAACTATCTCTGAGTGTATTAGGTCAGAAGTACACTCAAAATCAATTTTCAGGGTTTGGCTTGCTGCAACTTAAGTCAAGTTCCGAACAAAAAATAAATAAATTTTTCTTTTAAAAAAAAAATGTGCTAAGGCTTGGCTCTATTACAGCCTAGAGTCAACTCTTGCAACAACAGGTGAAATCATATTAGATTTGGGTTCCGAGATAAATGTTCTTCCAAAAAAAACATGGGAATGCATGGGGGAACCTACACTAGTCTATTCACCTATTCAGCTGAAGCTAGAAAACCAACATAGGGTAATACCAATTGGTCGATTGAAAGGAATAGTAGTGGATTTAGATGGTGTGTGCACTATGGTATATTTTGAGGTAATTCATATAGTGGATAATACTACACCTTAATAAAAAATTGTTGGGAATGGATTGGGAATTAGACAATCAATCCATCATCAACTTGAAGACCCAAAAAATGATTTTTGAATCAAGAGATTAGAGAGTCATAGCACCATTAGATCCTTTAGAATGTGGAAGACACACTAGTAAATCTGGATCAATTTTAAACGGTCATTTTGATGCTTGTGCAACATTATATCATGGATATGGTGACGAAGCTTGGACCCCCAAAACATCACATCATGTGTTGTTACAATTGTGACAAACATAGGATATCGTTGTCGAGAGATGACCTAAGGATGTCGTTGCATGTGATACAACTTAAAGAGATCATTGTGAGAGAGATGCCCACAGAATATGGTCACACATGAGATGACCTAAATATATCATCGCGGTTGGGATGACCTAAGGATGTTGTCGCTCACGAGATGACACAAGGATGTCATTGCATGAGAGACGACCTAAGGTTCTCATAATTCATCACACAAGAGACTAACTATCCAACAAATTCTTGCAACAAACTATCAATACCATCGATGAAAAATAAATACCGTCAATGACCTAAGGTGCTCGACCTAATGGTGAAACATTCTACAGAATGTTAGGGGGAAACTCTAATTTTATAATTACAAACAATCATCCAAAATTAGTGTGTATAACAAATATTCAAATAATATATATATATATATATATATATATATATATAAATAGTTAATGAATATATAACTAATTTCTACGAGACGATATTCATTCAATCCCCAATCATTGTGCCCATATTTACTACAATGCTTTTTAGTTGTTTCTATTAAAATTATTATGGGATGTATAAACAACATTTTTTGCAAGGGAAATAACATCTACCGTCACTCTTTTCACCCTCTTTACTTTTCTTCCAACCTCTAATATTTTTCTCCATTCTTTCGCACAAAAATACCATTTCTGAATCGTCATTGTTATAGAAATATTGTCACAACATCTCTAATTTTCTAAATATTTGTATATTTTGTTTCATCGGAATTCCAACAAAAATTGACCAAGTCAATGTTCACTTTGTCAAATAGTTGGGTGATTGTTTGAACAATGCAACAGTAATATTTATTTTGTCTCTCTTGTGAAAAACTCTTCCTTTCATCGCTCTTTCACTTGCAATGAAAAAACATTTTGTGACAAGGGCGATGAACGTGGGATGGATTAAGAAAAAGAGATCAATTTAAACCTTTATCTTCATTTTTCTGACAAAAGGGTATGTTTGTCGAAAGTAGTTCATCACAAATTTTTGAATATCTAGTAGTGACCTAAGCATTCTTCCACTTCCTTCATCTCTATCTCTTCTTCCAACTCGGTCCTTATCTGTGTGCTCTCCTCATAAATATTCACACATTTTCATTCTACATTCTTAGTGTTTGAAATTGTTGTTGTTACAATCATCTCTCTGCCTTCACGCACCTCTGGTTGCATTCCTGGCATGCTCCATAGTTCTATATATTATATTTGTGATCAGACTACATTAATGACTTCAGCGATTGTATGCACTTGTTCCTCCATGGTAGCCTCTATAACTAGGAGAACTTATGGAATTGCATTATATAACTTTTGGACCGCTTCCTAGGTATTCTATGTTGTCCCTTCAACCTCGCCCTTTTCCTTTAATGATCTCTTGGCCTTCTCCTAAACCTCATCTTTATTATTCAGAACTTATTATAGTCTACCTTCAACTTCCCTCTTTTGTTGAAGTGTTGTGCCATACTTCTCTTGTAATTGGGTTCTTTTGTACTTTATTCTTTCTAGTTCTTTGTTTTCTTTTTCTCCTCTATTCCTAATTTCTTTCACCAATCTTGTTTGAAATTCCTATAACCTTTGCATGGCCATGCTTGATATGAATATATTGAGATGGCCCATTGCATTTACGTTCTCCTTTAACTCACCCATTAGTAACTCCAGTGCATCTGTCTCAATATGTACGGTTATATGCCATGTTGTTTGTTGTGTCAGGGTCATCTTCACACTTTCTTATTCTCACCTTGGTCATGTGTGTGGTCCTTCCCTAGACCTTTGTGTTGTCGTAATTCTTTCTAATTCGGTCATCTTTCGAAGTACTCCCAGATGATCCTGCCTTTCTTCTATTTCTCTTCTTTCTTCCTTGTCTCTTCCTCCCATATTTCTTCTATGGTATCTCGTATTTGGTACCCAATTCTATAAATATCAGTAGTTAATATATTAAATGGGGTCTGACTTTATTATTTGGCCTTTTTGTGTGCCCCCCGTGGGTCCTATCCCCGCATCCTTCCTTTTTTTCCCTGCTTCTGGGACTGATTGTTGTGCCACTATTGTGGATGGACTAGGATGATCTCCTGGGTCATTGTTCTGCTCATCATCATGATCCTCATAATTTTTTCTTGTTCTTCCTCCTCTTCTGATGGCCCTATTGTTTATGTTGCTCTCTTACAATCCTCCTCCCAGTCATTGAATATCAAGGTCACATCTTCTATTTTCAACCTATAGCTAGTTGGAAACCATTGTCGTGTTGGATCCTTCTTGGCCTATATCTACGTATGGTGCATGATTTCTCTAAACAACACAATATATTTATATGTGACTAAATTTTTGAACAATATTCATGATATGTGCTCAACCATATATGTGAAAGTTTGTAAGTACACAAACAATATGGCGTTACTATAATTATTTCTTCTTGATGTAGGAGCATCATAAGCAACCATCCAAGTAGCATAAAGGCGAAAGATAGCTGGAAAAGCACCCACGCACATTTTGAATTGTTTTTAAGATTAATGAATGGAAATTAATATAGTAGCTAAGGGAAGCATACTTACATTTATATCTAGATGTTGTAAACAGATCTTGAGCATTTCTCTCCTCTGTCAAATGTAGAGGCATTTATGTCTAATGAATGCAAGTAGGTAGATTTAATTTAATAGATTAGATAGTTTAGAAGCATGGAGGGGGGAATGGATATAGACACCCTCACCCTTGTATCATTGTAATTTTTTATGATCATTTAGAATTCATAAGATGTAGAGCTATAACAGAGAGCTATAGAGAAGAACCCATGTACATGAGCACTTGAGTTAATATATGAAGCTTTGACTCAACTTTCATGGTGTTATGATGCTTACTGTTTACATTTGTTAAATGGTATGTTTAAAGTTGTTTTATTTTCTCTGTTATGCATTTGTTTCAAGGCTGTGTCGGTTGTATGATTTCATGTTCAGTGTATGGATTCTGGAGACGAGAAGAATGAGTTTCAATTGTTTCTCTTCCTGATAATTCCTACAAAGAGTGCAGTGAAAGTCCACAAGGTGTGCGTTGATGAGGATCAGAGTTTTATCTTAGAAATATCAAGAGAGATATCGTTGTTCTCATAACCGACAGAAGTATAGGTGAGGCACAGAGTTGAGTAAAGTGTGCGCAGGCTGGTTGAAGCCTTAGAACTTATCAACTAAGGTGAAGGTTGAAGGACTACTATTACAAAGAGTGCACATGGTTGAAGTCTCAAATAACCAGAAGTTATTTGAAAGTTGTTGCAAGGAGTGCGAGCGGGATTCCTTTTGGGGGATTGACTTTGCAAGTGAGAGCTCAGGAGGGATAGCACCTTTGAAGTGTTGAAAGGGAGGCAGAGATCGAAATCATCTTGTAGAATTCAAGTTTAGGTGGAAAGACACCAAGTCATTTTGGCCAAAGATCCTTGAATAAGAGTGAATGAACGGTGAAATTTCTTCGTGTAAGAAGTGTTGGAATCCCGTGAACCGTTGGATCTCGCAGATTTATGAGAAGGTTAAGGTTGAGTGTCTTTTAGTGTTCAGAATATCAGGAGGAGTAGCGACTGTTGGATGAGAAGAAACAGGAGCCGTTGGTTCCCCTTTGGAAAGGAATTTTGGAATTTTTTCATTTCGGCATTTCGGGGTTCGACATTTCGGCAATTTCAATGACAAGGAGTCGGGGCACATTGTGTTGAAAACCCCAAAGTCATGAAACGCGACCTGTCTTTGGAGTAGTGTTGTTGTCAAGGAGGAAGAAGTCACATGGACCGAGATTTGGTCAGGGGCTAAACGTCGTTGATCCCATTTCGACATTTCAGCATTTTGGAGTTCGAGAAGTAGAGGAGGCTATGATTTTGGAATCGAGAGTTTCAAACTACCGGTTCACGAAATCCCAAAAGATCCAGAGTCATTGGATCGAGGAAGATATCAGCCGTAGATCACGTGGGAGGTGAGTCTTCAAGAATTTGGGAATCGGAGTTTCAAAATGTAAGCAAACTCTCTTCTATGGATTTTCATGAGTCGTGAAATCCCGAAGAGCGAAAGGAAAATTTCTCGAAAGGTTGAGGGACAACAGTTGTTGGGAACCAATCGAGTTTTGGGACTCAAGAGGTAGAGTTGCATGGTCAACACAACTCCTAAAATCACGAAGAGAGAAATGCCTAAAGGTGGGTCCCAAGTATCAGTTAGAGGATACATCCAAAGGAAGTCAAAGGAGTGGTCAAGGTTCGGCGAAAATCCTGAAAGGCTGTCGATCTCGCCAAAGGTGAAATTTCAAAATTCGGGGAATCATAAGGGAAGAGGAACGATTGTTGGTTGTTCTCTCAAGTCCCGAAAAACCAAAATTAGTGGGTGACAAGTTGCGTGTGTTCATCTCATGGAGGAGTCAACTTTCATTGACATTTCATGTTTCAACGATTGTAAGAGTTGTAACATTGCATCGAGAACCTCCAACTCGTGAAGCCTAAAATCTTTTCTGGCTTAAACAAGGGGTTTAATTAACTCTTTATGTGGTTGGGAAAATATCCTGCACTGATCTCGGCCTGAGGGCAGGGGGTCTACTTCAGTTGTGGTATCAAAGCACAGAATAAATTCTTTGCTTTCTATAGAAGAGAGAAAAGAGGAAAAAAATTTATGCATGCCGTCGAGAGGAAGAGGTAGGCAAATGCCTGATCCAACAGTGAAAAGAGAAATGTGTTAGTTACATGTGAGACTTGATGCTATGGAGACAGTAGAGAGGTGCAAAGTTGATGCTGGGGATATTAGCGAGGCTGAAAGTGAAAATGAAGCTAGAAATGAAGAAGTTGCAATCGAAGATTCTGTAGAAGAACGCCTATTCAGGGTTGTGGCAAGGATAGGTGCCAGAGAAAAAATGGACATTCCCATGTATGAGGGAAATTTAGATGTTGAAGAACTTCTAGACTAGATTAGAGCTCTAGACAAATACTTTGACTATGAGGATGTCGAGGAAGATAAGAAAGTCAAGCATGTCATTACTAGACTTAAAGGGCATGCAACATTGTGGTGGGATGAACTACAGGTTGAAAGACGCTGCTAGGGCAAGCAAAAAATCAAAAGTTGCGATAGAATGGTTGCAAATATGAAATACAAATTTATACCCAAGGATTATCAAATCACTCTATTTTGGAGGATGCAGAATTTGAGACAGAAGCTGATGTCAGTGAAGGAATACATTGAAGAATTCTACAGGATAAACATCAGAGCAGGTCATCGTGAAAGCGATGATGAAAAAGTTGCTAGGTACATGAATGGTATGCGATATGACATTCAAGATGATATGGGCATGATGTCCATTCAAAATGTGCAAGATTATTATCAGATAGCTCTGAAATCTGAAGAGAAGCTGAGCCAGAAGCAAGGTCAAAGAGGTCGAGGTAGAAGTCAAGCCAGAGGCAAAACAATTGCCCAAGACAAAACTTAGAAACCTAAATAAGAGAGAAAGAAACCTCAAACTCAACTTGAGAGAGGAGGAAGATCACAGGGAAGACAATATGCTAATAGGAATACTTTTCCTCGAGCCATAGGTAGAGGAGGTGAAGTGAAATGCTTCGTCTATAGAAAAATTGGACATAAATCCTATGAGTGTCCAGATAAGAAGAAAGATGGTGGTGAAACTCAAATTGCCAAAGCTCAAGGATGGAATTTTGAGGCAGAAGACACTGAGGGTGGAAGATCTTTGATGATGAGGAAAGTTCTATTGAAGCCAAAGAAGGAGGCAGAGAACCCAGCCCAAAGAAACAGTTTGTTTCAAACTGCTTGCAAAACTAAGGATAGAGTATGCAAGGTCATAGTGGACAGTGGTAGCACAGATAATCTTGTATCTACAGAGATGGTAGAGAAGTTGGAGTTGGATATTGTTTCACATCCAAGCCCATACAGAGTTTTGTGGCTACAAAAAGGACATCAGGTAAATGTCACTAAACAGTGTTTAGTTGAATTTAAAATAGGAGGATATAAAGATGAAATATTATGTGATGTCATTCCCATGAATGTTTTTCATATATTGTTGGGTAGACCGTGGAAATATGATAGAAACGTAGTTCATGATGGGAGAAAGAACACATACACCCTGGAAAAAAATGGTAGGCCTCACATGTCGCTGTCAATTAAGGATAAAGAGGTGAAAATAGAGATGAGAAACACTGTACTTCTCATGAGTGGGAAGGAACTTATTGATGAGGTTAAGAAGAAGGAAGACACACAATTTATTGTGGTTAGGAAGCCCATAATGTTTTTGACCAATATGAGGATATATGATTTACCAGAAGAAATCTAGGAGTTGTTGGGAGAGTTTACTGATATAGTAGTGGATGAACTACCTTGTTCATTGCCACCTATCAGGAGTATAAGTCATCATATCGATCTTATACCTGGAGCCAGTTTGATGAACAAAGCAACATATCATTTGACGCTGCAGGAAAATGAATAATTTAAGAGACATGTCTAGAACTTAATGGACAAAGGATTGATTTGAGAAATCTTGAGTCCATGTGCTATTCTGATAGTGCTCAGCCCAAAGAAATATGGAGGCTAGAGAATGTGTACAGACTCAAGGGAAATCAATAAGATTACCATCAGATACAGATTTCCATTGCCAAGGATGAATGACTTGATGGATTGCTTGAGTGGAGCAAAGTTTTTTTCAAAGATTGATTTGAAAAGCGGGTATCATCAAATTCGAATGAGAGAAGGTGATTAATGGAAGAAAACATTCAAGACGAATGAGGGGTTGTATGAATGGCTTGTCATGCCATTTGTCTTAACAAATGAACCCAATACTTTCATGAGGTTGATGAATGAAGTCCTGAAGAATTTCACCGGGAAATTCATCATTGTATATCTTGATGATATACTAATTTTCAGCAAAGCAGAAGCAGAACACTTAAAGCATCTAGTTGCAGTAATGAGGAGATTACAATAGGAGAAATTGCTGATTAATATGAAGAAATCATCATTTATGAGGACATAACTCATTTATTTGGGTTTTGTTATCTCTGCCAATGAATAAAAATGGATCCAGAAAAGATAAAGGTGGTTAAGAATTGGCCATCGCTGAAGAGCCTGTTTGAAGTTCGAAGCTTCCATGGTTTGGCTAGCTTCTACAGGAAATTCATCCAAAACTTTAGTGGAATTAGTGCACCAATGATGGGTACAGTGAATAAAAGACATAAATCTTTTCACTAGATGGAGGAAGCAAAGAAGAGCTTCAATTTGTTGAAGAACAAGATCACTGAGCAACCAATTCTGGTTTTGCCAAATTTTAGCAAGACATTCTAGGTCAGGTCTGTCGTGAGTGGATTTGCAATTGGAGCGGTCTTGAGCCACGATGATAGGCCGGTCACGTACTTCAACGAAAAATGGAATGAAGAGAAGATTAAGTACTCCACATATGACAAAGAATTCTATGCAGCCATACAAGAACTGAAGAAATGAAGACACTATTTGGTTCCAAAGGAGTTTTTTTTATACAGCGATAATCACGATTTGCAATTCATGACTCGACAGGAGAAGTTGAACCAAAAACATTCTAAATGGGTTGAATACATGAAAAATTTTACTTTTGTGATTAAGTATATTTATGGAACTGCTAACAAAGCTATTGTTGCTTTGAGCAGGAAATGTTTGCTTATGTAGGAATTCAGAGTCAAGACTTTGGGTTTTGATAACCTAAAAGAAATCTACAGGGATGACCCAGATTTTAAAGAGGCATATGAGGCATCTGAGAATCCAATTCTCAGGGACAAAAGCCAATGGACTGAATACATGATCCAAGATGGATTATTGTTCAGGGGAAATCAGCTATGTATTCTGAAATGCTCCATGAGGGAGAATTTGCTGAAGGAAAAACGCAGTGGAGGATTGGCCAGACATTTTGGTCATGACAAAACATTCTCAAAGTTGAATGGATCATATTTTTGGCCAGGGATGAGGAGAAATGTCAAGAAATTTGTTGACAGGTGCAGAATTTGTCAGTACACGAAAGGAAAAATGAAGAACACGGGGTTATACCAACCATTACGCATACCTGAAAGGTCATGGGATGCAGTGAGCATGGATTTTGTATTTGGACTGCCAAGGAAATAGAGAGGATACGATTAAATCTTTGTGGTAGTTGAAAATTTTTCAAAAATGGTGCATTTCTTACCATGCCAGAAAACTAGTGATGCAACTCATATTGCGAACCTGTTTTTCAAGGAAGTCGTCAGGCTTCATCACTTGCCAAAGAGTATCATCTCTGATCGAGATACCAAGTTCGTAGGGAATGTCTGGAGGACCTTATGGAAGAAGTTGGGGACAAGTTTGTATTTTATCTCAAAATATCATCCTCAGACGGATGGATAGACAAAAGTTATGAATAGGAGCTTGGGAGATTTGTTAAGAAGCTTAGTGACTGAACACCACAGTCAATGGGATCACATTCTACCATAGGCGAAATTCTCTTACAATGATTCACTCAATAGAAGCATAGGGTAGAGTCCATTCCATATTGTATATGGAATGCAACCAAGGGGAGTTTCTGAATTGAAAGATTCGGAAGAAAATGAATTTAGGAGTGCTAGTGCAGAGGACTTTGCAGAAGGAATGAAGGAGCTTCACAGTCGAGTTGAGTGATTGCAGAGTTCAAGTCAAGAATACAAGTGGAGAGAAGATCAACACAGGTGAGAACTTCAATTTGAAGTTGGTGATCTGATTCTTGTGCATCTGAGGAAGGAGAGGTTCCCAAGGGGAACATATAATAAGCTAAAGATGAAAAAGATTGGACCGTGCAAGGTCATAAGGAAATTTGGGGCAAATTCATATGATATTGAATTACCTAATGGGGTCAGAATATCACCGATATTCAATGTTGTGGATTTTTTCCCTTAGAGGGTTGAAGAAGCAGGAACAGAGGAGGAACACAAAGAAATTCAATGGACAAAACAAATGTCTGTAGTTGTAGAGCGACAGATAGAAATCATAATTGACAAAAGGGTTAGCAAAAAAACCAGGAGAAAAGAGTATTTTGAATACTTGGTCAAATGGAAGGGACATCCAGTTGAAGATGCCAGTTGGGAGGATGAAACAACAATTCATAGTCATGGACATACCGTGCAAGAGCTCATGAACAAGAGTTCATGAAATATTTCAAGTGAGGGAGTATGATGCAGGAGCATCGTAAGTAGCCAGCCAAGTAGCATAAAGGTGGAAGACAACTGGAAAATCACTCGTGCACATTTTGAATTGTTTTGAAGATTAATGAATGGACATTAATATAGTAGCTAAGGGAAGTGTACTTACATTTATATCTAGATGTTGTAAATAGATCTTGAGCGTTTCTCTCATCTGTCGAATGTAGAGGCATTTATGTGTAATGAATGCAAGTAGGTAGATTTAATTTAATAAATTAGACAGTTTAGAAGCGTAGGGGGGAAAATGGATATAGGCACCCTCACCCTTTTATCATTGTAATTTTTTATGATCATTCAAAATTCATAAGCTGTAGAGCTATAACAGAGAGCTATAGAGAAGAACCCATGTATAGGAGCACTTGAGTTAATATATTAAGATTTGACTCAACTTTCATGGTGTTAGGATGCTTACTGTTTACATTTGTTAAATGGTATGTTTACAGTTGTTTTATCTTCTTCGTTATGCATTTGTTTCAATGTTGTGTCAGTTTTATGATTTCATGTTGAGTGTATGAAGTCTGAGAGAGGAGAAGAATGAGTTGCAATTATTTCTCTTGCTGAGAATTCCTGCAAAGAGTGTAGTGAACGTCTGCAAGGTGTGCGTTAACAAGGATCTGAGTTTTATCTCAGAAAGCTCAGGAGAGATATCATTGTTCTCTTAACCAGTAGAAGTGTAGGTGAGGTACAAAGTCGGGCAAGGTGTGCACAGGATGGTTCAAGCCTTATAACTTATAAACTAAGGTGAAGTTTGAAGGACTACTATTTCAAAGAGTGCATAGGGTTGAAGACTCAAATAACCAGAGGTTATTTGAAAGTTGTTGCATGGAGTACGAGCAGGATTCCTTTTTGGGGCTTGAGTTTGCAAGTGAGATCTCAGGAGGGATAGCACCTTTGAAGTTTTCAAATGGAGGTGGAGATTAAAATCATCTCAGAGAAGTCAAGTTCATGTGGAAGGACACCAAGTCATTTTTGCCAGAGATCCTTGAAGAAGAGTGAACGAATGGTGGAATTTCTTCGTGGAAGAAGTGTCAAAATCCTCTGGACCATTGGATCTTGCAGATCTATGAGAAGGTTAAGGCTGAGTGTCTTTTAGCATTCAAGAGCTTAGGAGGAGTAGCAACCATTGGATGAGAAGCAACAGGAGCCGTTGATTCTCCTTTGGAGTGGAATTTCACCATTTCGACATTTCGGGGTTCGACATTTCGACAATTCCGATGACAAGGAGTCGGGGCACTTTGCGTTGAAAACCCCAAAGTCACGAAATGCAACATGTCTTTCGAGTAGGGATGTGATCATAGAGGAGGCAGTCACATTGTCTGATATTTGTTCAGGGGTAATCGTCATTGAGCCCATTTCGACATTTCGGCATTTTGGAGTTCGGGAAGTAGAGGAGGCTATGATTTTGGAATCGAGAGTTTCAAACTCTCAGTTCACAAAATCCTGAAATATCCAGAGCCTTTGGATCAAGGAATATCTCAGCCATAGATCACGTGGGACGTGAGGCTTCAGTAATTCGGGAATAGGAGTTTTGAAAGGGAAGAAAAATATCTACTGTGGATTTTTGCGAGTCACAAAATCCTAAAGAGCGAAAGGAAAAATTCCTGAAAGGTTGAGGGACAATAGTCGTTGGGCACCAATCGGGTTTCGGGGTTTCGGGACTCAAGAGGTAGATTTTCATGGTCAACAGAACTCCTGAAATCACGAAGAGAGAAACGATGGAAGGTGGGTCCCAAGTATCAGTCATAGGATACATGTGACAGAAGTCAAAGGAGTGGTCAAGGTTTGGCGAAAATCCCAAAAGGCCATCAATCTCACCAAAGGAGAAATTTCAAAATTTGGGCTATCATAAGGGAAGAGGAACAATTGTTGGTTGTTCACTCAAGTCCTAAAAAATCGAAATTAGTGGGTGACAGGTGGTGTGTTCTCGTCTCATGGAGGAGTCAACCTTCATTGACATTCCACGTTTCGGTGATTGTAAGAGTTGTAACATTGCGTCGAGAACCTCCAACTTGCAAAGCCTGAAATATTTCATGGCTTAAACAAGGGGTTTAATTAACTCTTTGTGTGGTTGGGAAAATATCCTACGTTGATCTCGGCTCGAGGGAAGGGGGTCTGTCTCACTTATCTTAATGGTTGTGTGCCATAAATTGGCATAACTTGCAGCTAGAGGGCTGCTACCTGATGTGCACATTCACTGGTAATATCTTGGTTCTTTCCACCTGAAAAATTCAATCAATATCAACAACCATATGTAATGGAATTCAATGCCCTTTTCCTGGTCCTCTATGCAATCTTGTAAAATTTCGTTGACTACAAAGGTATCCCATTAATATGAACTCCTTCCATACATTTCTTTGCAGCTGTAATATCTGCAAATGGTACTTCATCTTTGTGACATTTTTTCAAAAATTTGCAGGCGAATACCTTTGTTCGAGACCTCACATTTTTTTCATTGATTCTCTTAACATGTAGACCCCTCTTTCCTCTATATGTGTTGAATTTTTCCTTCACTAACTTAGAGAGTGCTCCCTCACCTGCTTTATTAAATAGAATGGTTGAGTCCTCACTGGCCTTTGGAAGTCTTGTTATTCATGCAATCACTTACATATCGATTGATACGAGGAGGTCTAGCTAGAGTGTCCCCCATGAACATAGCTTAATAATACCTTCATGCATGCATTAATTTATGTACTCCACCCAAAATGTGGAATTTTCAATAGGTTCAATATTCCTACCTTCTGCAACCTTGATGTCCACTCTTGTGGCTAAAGCGTAGTTTTTCCTATTTCTAGGATTCTCATAATGTTAAATAATCACTCCCTGGCCAACTCAGGGAATTTATGTGCATCTGTTATGTCATAGTCCATACAATTTAGGCTGGAAATATTCCCTGGGATATCTTTGTCACTACTTAAACCCTCTAGAAATGGTGCTATTAGTAATGGGTACTTCCCATTGGTTGGTGCATTGACAGGTGGTGCATTTTCCATCCACAGTAGTAGGTTGTTGGATTTCTCATGGGATGAACCAAGTTCTATCTATAGGATTACCAACTCCCCTTCTACATGGCCCTTCTAGATACTATAAGGAAACACAGTGCACTAAGTGAACTGCAGAGTCTGACGCGAGATGGATTCAATGGGTGGCCACATGACTCAAATGTATGCAACCATGGGATATGATGTGTTTCTCTGTCAGAGGCATTGGATACACTCATTGTTATCCCTCAAACCCTTATTAGATATTAGTTTAAACCAATAAAACATTAACATTCCAAAAATACTTCATCAACCATTGTAGTCGCATGTATTCCATGATAGATATTCATCTATTGTACCATAAGCTTCAGATTTAAATGCTAGCTATAACATTCATTTACTTATTGTTGTTCTTTAGATTCCATTATTTTATTCTTAGTGCACAGTAATATACCCTTTAACACTTAACATATTCATCATAAAACTTGTTAACTTAAACATAATAGTAAGAAATGGAAACATTCATATACAAGACAGAAATATATCATGGTTCATCCCCTCTTGGGATACGTCCACAAATATTTGTCACTTCATCTCTTTATTCATATTCTTGCAAAATCTAGTTTTGCGCACTGTAAAATCCTTTCCCCATTACATTCGATCTCCATAGATCACACCAGTCTCTCAACAAGACCTCTTACTCAACTAAAGGATCTACCACAACCTCAACAATACACACTCTAACAAAAAGGGAAACCCTCTCATCGTCCTAATACATTTTGTTAACACTTTGTAATTTCCAAACCACTTTGGAAGTTGGGATCTAGCCCTGCTAGCTTCATAGAGGGATCTCTCTATAGGATTTATATTTATTGAGTTTTGAGTGTTAGGTTAGTTATGAAAGTTCATTGTTCGTTTGTTTGAAATATATGGTTGAATGAATTCTTAATTTTCCATTGGGATATGGGGTTTGTACTTAAAGATAAGACCTATTTCATCTTTTTATAAGGTTTTCTCCATAGGGAAGGGCAGTAAAACTGTCAAAACTATTTGAATCAAATGAAATGAATAACATGAAAAGAGGGGAAAATCCACTAAGTAGAAGAGAAGTTAATAATTATTTTACTTAGTTTCATATGAACAACATGAAGATCATTGTAAAACCAAAAACAAAGTATAATGAAATACATTATGTTCTTTAAATTTATTTTAATGATTAGAATTGGAAAAACATGCAATGATTACAGAGAATAGAAAAACATTTGACAAAGAGAGAAAGCACATCACCAACAATCTGACACAAGAATCCTGTGAATAAGTCTCTTTTATTATTGGTCGATCCTTTAAAAATTTACACAATAGCTCTTGGGTGAAAAAATCAACCCATAATACTTTGAAGAGAGAAGTATTTATACAACTATTTACAAGAGATCATGTCATAAATGATCAGTATATTATGGAGGAATATCTAACTAACTAGATCAAAAAATACAAAATGTAGGGATTTACAGATTTGCTTGGATCTCTGGTGTTGATTTGGTGGAAGTGGTTGATGATTCATCTCTTTGACTTTGGATAGTTGCTGCTCCATGCTGACTAGAAAACCAAAATTGTCTCAACTTAAGTAATGCACATAGATATTCCCACCTCTTTTTACTTGGGATGGAAATCTTGAGAAATTTCCAATATATTTCATCCATCTCTATGTATTTGAAAAAGGTAGGCTTAGTGATGAAGATATGCTTGATTTCATGTTAAATGCTTAAGTCAAACTATAGTGTCTCTAGGAAATATTTACCAGTGAAGCTTCCCTATATCCCTTGAAAATTTGAACTGTCCTTTGCCACTGTGCTCATTTTCTATTTGTAATGAGGCAAAGTGATCAATTTGTCATTCAGTACTAACAATCCAGGGAGCCCTTTCTTTTCTAGTACCTCAAACTTACTGAAGAAACTCTACACACCTATGTCCATCACTTGATCTTTTTATTCTAGCTACAACATTAATCCTTTCTTGGTCGGAACCTTCTTGATCTCAAGGATGGTTCTTTTCATGTCCTCAATCGATAGTTCTTTTAACTCTTGTTTGTTTCTGGAGTTTAGAAATCTGATAAGTTCAATGGCCTCTATGGGTATTTCTCCCAATTCTTTCTTGATGATTTCAATTTCTCCACTCGATTTCTATACTAATTCATTTTGTTCAAAAATGATCTGTATGGAGGGACAAATTTTTGACATTGATTTTTTTATATCTATCCAAATGTTTTCCTTATCTTGGGATAAGGTATTTTCCATGGAAGTCTCTTTCCCTGATGGTTGTAACTATTGACTAAGCCTTTGAGACTTATGCATCTCTACTTGGTGGCTGGACTGGAACAGTGATTTCAATTCCTACAATGTTTTTACCTCTTCTTGTAGTTTTATGATTTCTTCCCCTTGTATAGACATATCTTCCATGTATTTTACAAGTTTATCAGATGCATCTGAGACTTGTAATGGGATTGTTGATGGATTTTTTGTTGGAATTTTTGTTGATGTGGACCCCTATGTTATTCTCATCCCTGTCAGAGGAACTGCGTCCAGTGGGATCATGGACAACTACACATTTTTCTCCTTTTATTTTATCAGTTTGTCCATTTCTTCTTCCATTTCTCTTATTTGTGCATTTTGTTCCATCATTAACTTTAACATTTCTTCTTTGTGCCCTTAAGTACCAACCACTTCTTTGTCTTGTGAATTTTCTGTAGTTGGAAGCTTTAGCTTATTTCAAAGTGACGTTATATCATCATTATTCTTCTTTAATAACTCCTCTTTTTACTTGACATTTGTTGGATCATACCCAATTTTGAGAACCAATTCTTCTAATAATTTTATTTTGTTATCGTTGGCCAAATAAGAGATCTTCTCTAGCTTTAATTGGGACTTGATATTATTTAAGGATACCTGTAACTTAGAAGTAGTCATTGAGGTATTTTTCAAAGTTGAGAATAGCATTTCTCTCGTCTGCCTATGTATATCCATCTGGTCCACTGGATTGAAATAATTTACATCAAATTCAAAGGAAGTATTTTTGTAGTCTACAACTACTCTTGGATGGGGAACTTGTTCTCATAAGAATGTCATTTTCATTCTACCTATTTCTGTGTCAAAAGATGACAACATGCTATGTTGAGCAGTGGAGGTTTTCTTCCAGAACTGAGCATAGGTGCTAGTATTGAGGATCTTGTTTGATGCATCCTCCTTACTCCCCGTAGGGATGCATGACCTCCCGGTCAAAGGATATCAGATTCTTGAGTCTGATGACTCTTTGAAAACTTAATGGTTTCATTTTGTATCAAGACATAGGCCCTTTCATCTTCTTGGTGCAGGTATAATAGAACTCCTAACCTTCCCTTTCCCTCTGCTGTGAAATCTCAGAGTGTTGAGTGATAGATCCTTTTCAGATAAGCCCTCTCTTGGTTGTGACCTTGGGCGATGACCACACAATTGCAAGTGCACCCACAAGAATTTTGGAGTTAAAATGCTTTTGGACCCGCAATGTTCCTACAAATTCCACATGTCCTCTTGATGAAACCACAGTTTGAATTGCACCCCATCCTCAACATCTTAAAATTCTTGCAACTTTTGTCCCTGCAATACTACGGGATTGTCGATCTCATGATCTTGATGATGACATCTAAATCTATGATCCAATCTATGCCCTTCGAATCTATGGACCAAATATTCTTCCTCGGAATCAATGCTCGATATATATTCATAATTCTAGACTTCAGGAATTTGAAATCTCAAACCCAACTTCCTTTGTATGTCAATCTATTAGAGTTGACAATCTGCGGACACCTGTCCTATTCAATCAATGGTTCTACTCCCACTATGGATGTTTGACCTTTCAACTCATATCTACGGTCCAATGAATCTCTTCTCAATCAACGGTCAATATCTCTTCTGGGTCTTCAGACTTATCATAAATTAAATATCAAACTTCACCTTTCCCCTGATGGTTTTTACTCAGAATCTATGATCCCATGACTCGTGTCCTCCTGATCCAACGATCGAGTATTACTTCGGGACTTTTACCCAGAATGCATGGATCTATGCCATGTCCCTCTTATATCTAGCAACTGCAAATCACTTCAAGACTTTACCCAGAGTTCACAAATTTGTGCCATGTCTACTTTAGATCTCACGGTCCAGATCTTACTTCGAGACTTTAGGTCTTCTCACTCCGACGATTTCAGTTCTAAAAATGAAAAACCCTCTTCAACTTCCCCAGAGCTCTAGATATGCTGCCAAGTGTCTCCTCACAGATCAACGACTCTCATCTCTTTGGATATTCAGGCTTTAGATGTTTCAACTCTTCAACCTCTTCCTTCCTCTGGTTATTCCGACCTATTAACATGTATCCTCCTAGATCAACGATCCACATTTTCTCCATCCCTTCGGCTCTCTACGCTTCAGGTGTTTCAAGTTTCAAACATGCTTCCTCCCAGACATGATAGTATCTGATGGTCCAGATCCTCTCTAACAATCCAACCATTTGGATTTTCCCCGAATAATATGAATGGCTTAGATCTTCTCCTATGATCGAACAACTAAGATCCTACTTCGGGTTTCTGGATCTTTGGGCTTCGAAAACTTCAAGTCCCAAACCTTAATAGGTTCTCCCTCTTGTGTGTGCAAGTTGTTAAGGCACATGCACCTTCTGTAGATCATACATATGTTGATCCTTTGTTGCATGATCTAATGACCATTGTCACTCTTCTCTCCTGAGCTTCTAATATTCTTCATTTTAGAAGATTTATCAGTCTCCAAAGGTTTTGAACCTTTGCTCCTCCAACAAGTCTGACTTTGGGATCCTGTCACACTTGTGAAAAGCATTATCCCTCCTGAGATTTGTCCTTAAAGGATTTTGACTTCCCATGCACACCTTGCGTTCTTGGGATTTTGATAACTCAAAATGATGGATTTCTTGGAAATAAATTCTTCTCGCCCACCTAGAATTCCTTCACATTGGTTCTTCAAAGCTTGGTTTCTTCTAGACATTGTGCACACCTTGCACCTGGTCTAAGTTTTTATTTTTCTCTCTGAACTTCTCTGAGCCACTCTGAGACTCATTCGACGTACTCCTTGCGTTTGAGATGCACACCTTACATACAAGTGTTAGAAGAGAAACTATTGAAACTCATCCAGTTTTGTCATGAACTAATACTGTCAATATCTTGAACAATCATACATGAACGAACTAAAATAAATCACATACACAGAGTATAACATTCATTCATCAATAGATCAAATGAACATAGTCCAAGGATTTGAGACAATTTTGTCTGTTCTATTCATTCCTGAAAACAAATTACAAAATGTTTCTTCTACTCTACTCTATTCTATTGATCTCTCTGATATCTATATCATTCTCTCTACTCTGTCTATTTGTTACAATGCAACAATAAACTACTCTAAGGACCGGCTCCACTAGCTCTCTCATCCTGTCTGCAATCTATTCTATCACACTCAAAGTGTCACCTACTTTGTCCTATTACAATAACTAATTGTTATTTCCATATAGAGTCAACACTCCATATCTGCAATATCTTACAGTCCGTAAGAATTTACAAACAAGTTGCATATTTAAAATGTTGTTTAAAAAATATCCCAACAACTGATTTATCTCTAAAATAAATGTTTGATTTGAAAATCGGTCCTACTGAGATGTCATCTGTTCACCTCCACGCATGCATTATTGACTTGAAAGGTGATGCTCCTACATCATACTTCTCTAGTTAAAAAAATTCATGGATTCATGTCCGTGAGCTCCTACATTGTTTTTCCATGCTTCAAAATATCAGGTTCTGTGACCCAACTTGCATCTTCCATTGGATGATAATTCCACTTCACTAAGTATTCTTGATATGTCTTTCTTCTGGTATTCTTTCCATCCCTTTGTTCAATGATTTTATCCATCTCAGGGTTTTCTACTGTGGGAAATTTCTCTTCCCACTAAATTTCTTTTTGATCATATGATTCTCCTGTCTCATCTCTCTTGGAAGGACACAGGTCTGCAAAATTTAATATCGATGATATCCCAACATTGTCTGGCAATTCAATTTCATAAGCATTGGCTGCAAATTTTCTAAGAATCCTACATGGTCCTATCTTCTTCATCTTCAATTTGTTATACATTCCCCTTGGAAACCTTTATTTTCTCAAATGAGCTAAAACTTCATCTCCAACTTCGAATTGAACTTCTCTCCTCTTTTGATCAACTCTACTCTTGTATTTTTGGTTGTTGTTCTATAGCTGTTCTCTGACTCTGTCATGGAGTTTCTACATTTCTGCTCCAAAATCCTTTGCTCCAGCACTTCTTAACTCATCTTGATTCATATCTCTCAACACTATAATCCCTCTTTGTTGTATACCATACACAATTCCAAATGGAATTTTCCCTGTGCTCCTGTTCATTGAATTGTTGAATGCAAATTCTACTTGTGCCAGAATCTGATCCCATTGACGACCTTGCTTAGTGACTAAACTTCTTAACAATTTTCCCAGACTCGCATTTACCACTTTAGACTATCCATCTGTCTGAGGTTGATATGATGAACTAAAGGACAATTTTGTCCCCAGCCTCTTCCATAGAGTCCTCCAAAAGTGTCCTACAAATTTGGTGTCCCTGTTTGAGACTATGCTCCTTGGAAATTCATGTAGTCTCACTACCTCTCTGGAAAAAAAATTAGCTATGTGTGTAGCATCATTTTTCTTCTAACATGGTATGAAATGTGCCATTTTTGAAAATCTGTCCACCACAACAAATATGGAATCACTCCCTTTTTGAGTTCTAGGCAATCCCAAAACAAATTCCATATTGATTGCATCCCATGACCTTTCTAGGACTGGTAATGGCTGATACAAACCAATTTTTTGTTGTCTTCCTTTTGCATATTGACAAATCCTGCATTTTTTCATAAAATGTTTCAACTTTGCTCTCATGCTCAGCCAATAATATGAATTACTTAGTTGTGCACATGTCTTATTATGACCAAAATGTCCAGCTAAACCTTCGTTGTGTTTCTCTTTAAACAAATTATCTCTCATTGAGCATTTCAGAATGCATAATTGACTTCCTTTGAACAATAATCCATCCTGGATCAAATATTCAGTCCATGGGCTTTTTTCTCCCAATAAAGGATTCTTGCATGCCTCATAAGCCTCCTTAAAATCTACATCTTCTTTATACATCTCCTTGTGGTGTTCAAACCCTAAGGTGTCCACTTGGAATTCCTGTACAATCAAACTCCTCTTGCTCAAAGCATATACAACTGTGTTAGCAGTTCCAACAATGTGCTTAGTAAAAAATTTAAAATTTGCATAAATTTTACCCTTTTTGCATGTTTTTGATTCAAATTTTCTTACCTAGTAATAAATTGCAAAGTTTGATTATCACTGTACATGACAAATTCTTTGGGAATTAGATAATGTATCCACTTCTTCAAAGCTTGAATCACTGCATAAAATTCTTTTTCATATGTGGAATAATTCTTCTTGGCATCATTTAGTTTCTCACTAAAATAAGCAAATGGCCTATTGTCTTGACTCAAGACTGCTCCAATAGCTAATCCACTCGCATCACATATCACCTGAAATGTTTTTCCAAAATATTGCAAGACAAGAATTGGTTGTTCTATGATTTTCTGCTTCAACACGTTGAAACCTTTATCAACTTCCTCTATCCAATTGAAGTACTTGTGTTTCTTCTTCATAGAGTCCAACATGGGTACACATATACCACTGAAATTTCTGCTAAAATTTCTATAAAAGCTTGCTAACCCATGAAAACTTCTTACCTCAAATATGTTTCTTGGCGATGCCCATTCTTTGATTGCTCTCACCTTTTTTGGATCCATCTTCAATTCATTTGAAGAGATCATGAAACCCAAATATATGAGTTCCTCCTTCATAAAAGGACTTTTCTTCAGATTTATCAGCGATTTTTCTTGCTGCAACTTTTCCATCACTAATGTCAAATGTCTTAAATCTTCTCCCTTCGTCTCACTGAAGATTAGTATGTCATCCAGATATACTATGAAATTTTTTCCTATGAAGTCTTTCAACACTTCAATCATTAACCTCATAAATGTGCTTGGTGCATTTGTCAACTCAAATGACATGACCATCCATTCAAACAATCCTTCATTTGTCTTGAATATTGTTTTCCATTCATCTCCCTCTCTCATCCTTATTTGATGATATCCACTTTTCAAGTTTATCTTGGAAAAATAACTTGCTCCACTCAAACATTCTATCAAATCATCCATCCTCGTTAAAGGGAATTTGTACCTAATGGTTATCTTGTTGATGGCTCAGGAATCTATGCACATTCTCCATCCTCCATCATTTTTTAGACTTAACATAGTTTGTACTGTGCATGGGCTTAGGATTTCCTTGACTAAACCTTTATCCAACAACTCCTGGACTTTATTTTTGACCTCCTCATTCTCTCTAGGTGTCAACCTATAAGATGCTTTGTTTGGTAAACTAGCTCCTGGAATAAGGTCAATATGATGGATTATACTCCTAATGGGTGGCAATGTGTGTGGTAACTCATCCACTACTATATCAGAAAGTTTTCTAACAATTCCTGGATTTCTATAGGAAAATCTTCCACATAAGTACTCATAAGTATAACTCTGGGATTCCTCACTATAACAATCTACATTTATTTCTCCTCCTTGACTTCTTTCAGGAGTTCCTTCCCACTCATGAGAAGTATACTTCAACTATCTTCTTTGTTTTTCTCTTTGTCTTCTATGGGTAACAACATATGTGTCCTATGATTCTTTTCTAGGGTATAAGTATTCTTTATTCCATCATGAATAACTTTTCTATCAAACTTCCACGGCCTTCCCAATAAAATATGACAAACATCCATAGGAATTACATCACATAATATTTCATCCCTATAACCTCCTATTTTAAATTCAATGGCATTGTTGACTTACCATTACTTAATGTCATTTCTGTAACCACAATACCTTGTATGGGTTTGGATGTGCAGTTGTCTTCAGCTCCAACTTCTCCACCATCTCTGTGGATATTAGATTTCCAGTGCTCCCACTGTCTATGATCACCTTGCAAACTTTGTCTTTCAACTTGCAAGAAGTTCTGAAAAAGACTCGTTCACTAAACTACTTCCTCGACATCCTTCTCGGGTTTAATAAGAATATTTATCATCATGAGGTGCCTTCCTCCTTTTGTTGCTTCTACTTCCACATACTTTTGTGATTCAAAAATGTGTGCTTCACCTCCTCCTTTGTTCTTTCTCTCAGTACATTCGCAAGACTTCTACCCTTGCTTTCCATAGGTATAACATCTAACTACACCTCCTATGGATCTTCCTCATCCTCTTCCTCTGGAAAACAAACCTCTTCCTCCATGTTGTCCTTATTCATAACTTCCACCTTTCTCATGGTGACTATGTTGTTTGTCAGCTTCATGCTTCAGCTTCTAGAACTTCTCTTTTGTATTTCCCTTACCCCTACTTGATTTTCCTCCTCTTCTTCGTTATTTGCTTCTTGGCCAATTTTTCTTCAGCTTTCAAGGCTACTTGATAAGCATCCTTCATAGCACTAATCGAAATCATGTTGATCTCCTCTTGGATTTCATATCTCAACCCATTGATATATCTGGCTATCTTTTCATCTTCATTTTCCTTCTATCCAACCTTGATGTTCAGTCTGTAAAATTATTCAGTGTAATCCTTCACTGATAAAAATTTTTGTCTCAAGTTCTATAATCTTCTGTAAATATTAATTTGGTAATCCTTCAAGATAAATTTGTCTTTCAGCTTGGCTACCATCCTATCCCAATTTTTAATTTTATGCTTACCATTTCTCCCGTGTTCATCTTGCATTTCATACCACCATAACGTTGCATGATCATTCAGTCTTGTCACTGCATGCTTCACGATCTTGTCTTCTTCGATATCTTCATAACCAAATTATTTTTCCATAGCACATACCCAATATAACAATTCTTAAACTTATAAATTTCCTTCATACATTGGTACATCTATCCTTGCTCTTGCTCCTATTTTTGAAACAAATTTTATCAAGCGATCTTGTGCATGATCTTCTGCTACATTTTATTCGACCCCTTCTTCTTCGCTCTCAACTTCATTGATATCTCCAGTGTCCGGTTCTCTTCTCTACATTGTTTCCATGGTGTCCAATCTCATTCAGAGTCACCTCATTTCTTCTTCCATTTTTGCATTCTCTCTACACCTTTGGGTGGCACAATTTCACTGCATTACCTACAAACAGAAATCAAATTCTTGATACCACAAATGATATCAACTTACCTCCTTTCTCCTTTTGTCTTTTGTCTACAAACAAACTCAATATCATCTCTAATACCACATGATGCAACCCCCCTACTCCTCATAGGGATACATGATCTCCTTGCCAAAGGATCTTCGATTATTGAGTATGACGACTCTCTGAAACCTTAATGGTTTCCTCCTGTATCAAGACACAGGCCCTTTTGGTTTCTTGGTTAAGATATGATAGAACCCACGACCTTCCCTTTCACTCTACTGCAAAATCTCAGAGTTCTGAGCGTTAGATCCTTTTCATATAATCCCTCTCTTGAATTTGACCTTGGGTGATGACCACGCGATTGTGGGCGCACCCACAAGAAGTTTGGAGTTAAACTACTTTTGGAGCCACAATGTTCCTACAACTTCCACATGTCTTCTTGATGAAACCAAAGTTTGAATTATGGACCACCCTCGATATATTAAACTCCTCACAAATTCTGTCCCAGCAATACTACGGGATCGTCAATCTCACGATCTGAATGATGACGTCTAAATCAATGATCATATCTGGACCCATCGAATCTATGGACCATATATGCTTCCTCAGAATCAATGGTCGATATCTCTTCGCAATTCTAGACTTCGGGAATTCAAAATCTCAAACCCAACTTCCTTCATATGTCAATCTATGGAAACTTGTCCCGCTCAATCAACGGTTCTACTCCCACTATGGATGTTTCACCTTTCAAATTAGATCAATGGTCCACTGACCCTCTTCTCGATCAACGATCGAGATCTCCTCCGGGTCTTCAAACTTCTAAGATCTCAAATATCAAACTTCACCTTTCCCCCAATGGTTTTTATCGGGACTCTATGATCCCCTAACGCATGCCCTCCTAATCCAACGATCGAGGATTACTTCAATAATTTTACCCAGAATGCATGGATCTATGCCACATCCCTCTTAGATCCAGTGGTTGCAAATCACTTTGGGACTTTAACTAGAGTTCACGGATTCACACCATGTCTCCCTTAGATCTTACGATCCAGATCTTACTTCGGGACTTTAGCTCTTTGCATTCTGTTGATTTCAGTTCTCAAACTGAAAAGCCCACTTCAACCTCCCTGGAGCTCAAAATCCACTACCAAGTGTCTCCTCATAGATTGATGGCTCTCGTCTCTTTGCGTATTCAGGCTTTGGATGTTTCAACGCTTCAACCTCCACCTTCCTCTGGATATTCCAACCTATCAACACGTATTCTCTTGGATCAACGATCCAGATTCGGTCTGGCCCTTTGGCTCTCTACGCTTAGGGTGTTTCAAGTTTCAAACTTGCTTCCTCGCATACTTCACAGTATCTGATGGTCCAAATCCTCTTTGATGATCCGACACTTGGTCTTCACCTCGAACAATATGATTTCTCATATCTTCTCCTATGATCGGATGGCTGAGATCCTACTTTGGGTTTTTGGTTCTTTGGGCTTCGAAAACTTTGATTCTCAAACCTTAATAGGTTCACCCTCCTGTGTGTGCAAGGAATTAAGGCATTTTCACCCTTCACAAATCAGATGATTGTTGATCCTTTGTTGCGCGATCTAACAACCACTGTCTCTCTTCTCTCATGAGCTTCTGGTCTTCTTCTGACTTAAAATATTTATGATTCTCTGAAGGTTTCAAACCTTTTCTCCTTCTATGAGTCTGACTCTAGGATCTCATCAAGACTTGCAAAAAGTGTTATCCCTCTTGATATTTGTCCTTAAAGGATTTCAACTTCCCACACACACCTTGCATTCTTGGGATTTCAATAAATCAGAACGAAGGATTTCTGTGAAAGAAATTATTCTCTCCCACTTGGCATTCCTCTGCACTGGTACTGGTACTTGGAAGCTTGGCCACTTCTCGATGTTGTCCAAACCTTTCACCTATTCTAAGTTTATCTTGTTCTGTCTAAACTTCTCTAAGCCACTCTAAGACTTAGTCAACGCACTCCTTGCATTCAATATGCACACCTTGCATACAAGTGTCATAAGAGAAACAATTGAAACTCATCTAGTTTTGTCACAAAATCATACAGTCAATCTCTCGAACAATCATACATGAACGAGCTGAAATAAATCACATACGTAGAATATAAAATTCATTCATCAATACATCATCCAAGGATTTGGGACAATTTTGTCTATTCTATTCAGTCATGAAAACAAATTACAAAATGTTTCTTCTACTCTACTCTACTCTATTGATCTCTCTGATCTCTATCTCATTCTCTCTACTCTGTCTATCTGTTACAATGCAACAATAAACTACTCTAAGGACTAGCTCCATAAGCTCTCTCGTCCTATTTGCAATCTATCCTATCACACTCAAATTTGTTACCTACATTTTCCTATTATAATAACTACTTGTTATTGCCAATTAGAGTCAACACCCCATATCTGTAATCTCTTACAGTCTATAAGACTTTACAAACAAGTTACATATTTAAAATGTTTTTTACAAAATATCCAAAAAATCGATTTATCTCTAAAATAAATGTTTGATTTGAAGCTCGATCCTGCTGAGATGTCATTTTTTCACCTCCATGCGTGAATTGTTGACTTGAAAGGTGATGCTCCTGCATCATCATTCCTTTTCTTGATCTATATATATTTGTCAAAAATATTGGACTCTTTTTTCCCATGAGCTGATTCAGCTGTCAAAGTAGTATCTGGGTTTCTTTGAGATGTTGGTGATGATGGAGAGCCTTTAACCAGACTATTTGAATGGGTTGAAGAGTGTGGTCCCTCCAGAACTATGGTGGACTACATTTCTCCCTCCTTGAGTAAATATGGTGTATGACTGGTTATATCCCTATTTTTGTATACTTGGAAATCCTCAGCTGATACCTTTGTGACTGAAGGAGAAAAATCCTTCCTTGCTCTCTTCTCTTCTTTATTTTGGGGTGTATTAGTCTTTGAAGTGGTTGTAGAGATATGTTGCTCCCCTGGTTCTTGGAATGTGTTCTCCTGGCACTCTATCTGGTTCATGTATTTTTCCACCTCTGGTTTCTGTTTGTGAACATAAGGATTGTTCCTCTGTTTGATTATGAGTTCATAAATGACACCAAATGGATCATATTCCCAAGTGAAACTCAGAGGAAAACTCATTTGTTTCAAGAGGCTATCTTCTTCTTCTCCCGTTGATCTACTGTTGTAGATGAAAGGTCCAACCTGGTTTTTTATTCTGAGTTGTTATTTCTTCTTTTCTGCAACAAAATCAATATCATCTGAATTCACCATTTGCCTTATATATTACAGTGCACAAGTCCTCACTGGGAAGTATTTGGGAAATTTGTAAGGAGGCATCTCACACCCATATAACCTTATCTCTATATAGTTTTGGTATAAATACTAATCCCCTATCTTAGCTTGATCATATAGGTGCAAGAACATATGAATTTATTCTTTGATCCTTGGCTCTGTGTTGTTGTTAAGCACGCAACCAAATGGTTGAATGAACTAATTTATGAATTCCTTGAAGCTATACTCTATTGAATTTTTCCTCACCAATGAGCTCCATGATGTCACTGGTTGTGGGCTTCCTTCCTAGTTTAATTTCTACAGTGCACAGGGAAACATGTCTGACTGGTAGAATAAAAACATGTAGACTAGAAATAAAGAGTATTTAAACATCCCTTTAGCTAGAAACCTGAATAACCAATCATGAATATTATCATCCAGAAAGTGACTGAAGTTGAATTTAATGGAAACTCTTTCTTTTGTAGAAAACATGGATGGAAAACCTAAAATAGGTTCATCTACCCATTCATCTGAGTAATAAACTAATAGGTAAGAAATAATGGAAATGATCTGGTTGGATTTTACAGTGAAAATGGAAGATGAGTAAGGTGGATTCTTCTTGGGTAATTAAGTATCTTCTGGGAGGAAAATCTCAAAGATATGGGATCTTTGGGGGAAAGTCAATTTCTGGTATAGGGCATTTAGGGCTTCAATGGAGAATGTGATGGCTGACTTATTTCTAGGGATCTGCAACATCTAGTCGATGGCTTCAGAAGTGACTGTGAATAATGTTTCACCGAAGGAGGAGGAAATGTGTCTTTGGTTGGGCAAGTAGTTGGCTTGACATCTAAGAGAAAATTCAGGAAAATGGTAAGTTTGAGGGAACATGTACAGAGGAAAATTGGACTCCCAGAGTCAAATTTCATCACTCTGGTTAATAAAAATGTCTTTTAGCCATGAGTGAGATTCGAGGAAGTCAAATTGTCACCTCAGTTCTGTGACTTTTTAATCTTTATCTGCCAGGGGGATGTGGTCCAGGTCGACGGGAGGGGGAAGGATTGGGTTTTCGGATGTATATGTAGATTTATCCTTGGGGGGAATAATTGGGAGAGCTTGAAGTAGAATAATGGAAGAACTGTATTACCCAGGAAAATATTCGTCTATTGATAGTGATATTTGGTGGAGGTTAACTTGAGATCTTGGATCGGTGTAGTATCCATGGTGCATGTATCAGCAAATGGCTTAGCAGGATCATGTGAAATGGGGTTTTACAGTATACAGTAGGTGTTCATTATGGCATGGGGTTGTTACGAGGAGGTTAACGATCATGGGGAATGTTTTAATTGGGTAACGGGTATGTATGATAGGACAAATGGCCTGTAGTAATAGGACTACAGTTGTGAAGTGAGGTGAGTGGTATCAGGTTTTAGTTTGGAAGATCTCAGAGAGGGGGGTAGGCGGTAAGAGAAAATAGGAGGGGTCGTACAAAATGTTGAGGACGCACCATGTTAGGTGGGACCAACGTAGGGGAAATTCACTTTTCAGACCCCCACCCACCATTAAAGGTAGAAACATCGGGGTGTCCAAAAAAGGTTGAGGACCATTGATTGGGGAAGTGATGGATGTCGTCGATGGAGACTTGTGGGAGATAAGCACTACAAGATAAAATCTCTTGTCCGCTAGCAAACCTAGGATACAAAATATGCTCCATGAAGCGCTAAGCCTTCTTTTTGCATCTTTACATTATAATTTCAATTTTCTATGCTAGAATAACCAAATTTAATCAAATAAGGGTATATTTTGAAATCATTTTCAATTTTCTTGAGACAAAATAACCTAACCTATCTCCTAACCTAGGCATCTAACACATTAATCCATCTTAGACTCTTGGATTAATTATTACTCTATCCTAGCTACTTTGGCCAAGATTAAACAATTTGACCAAATTTATTCTCTAACATATCAACAACAAATTTAAAATGTTTGATCATGATTAGATAGTATGATTCAAACTAATTTTCTTTTGATGGGTTTTTCTTATTTTTAATCTTTTTTCTATTTATTCTTTTATTTTATTTTATTTTCTTTTTATTTCTTTCTTTCTTTATTTATTTTATACCCTCTTTTCATCTTTTTCTTTTTCTTTTTCTTTTTTGGAAATCATTTGCAGAATGAAATATTATTTACAATGTAAAATGACTAGACGAAGAAATTTCAATCAATAGGTGATACTATGAAATATAGGGTTATAAAAGTGGCTCCATTTGGGGATGGTGTTGTCCTTGTGAGGTGCCAAGAACCAGTTATCAATTTCCTTGAATCATCTTAGTGAGTACTTTCTTCATTTGATTAGTTTTATTGTAGATGTAAACCTGGCGACAACTGATCAGGGGCTTAGGGCCTTCACTTCGTTCTTCAACCTATGATAGAAGTCACCCACTCATGACATAAAAAGTAAAATGGTATTTACAATGAAATGGGTGAGGAATGATTTTATTCCAGTGAAAAATAGTCCTTAAGTATTCTTCCATTGGCAAGTCCTCCTAGAAGATCTACTCCATCCATGTCCTTGATCAAGAATGCATTGCTTCCTCTATAAGCATGGATTATGTATGGAAATTTCCATAAATTCTCAAATTTTCCATGTTTTCCATTCTCTTCAATCCTTGAATCCCATTTCATTACTTTGTGTCCTATCTGGAAATCATCATCCTTGGTTCTTCTATCATAGATCTTCTTTATATGTTCTAGTATCACTTGAGTTTGGTTGCAACCTATTATCTCGACTATTGTAGATGTATGGTCTAATTAATTCTCCTCTGGATGTCATTTGGTTCTATGTGTACTTCCCGCAGTAATTTCATGACTGAGACACCTAAAGAAGTGGAAAAAACAACACTCATTCCAAAAACCAACTCGTATGGGGACATGCCAATTGATATATTTGTAGTAAGTCTGTCTACCCATAATGCATTGACCATCTTGTTGTGCCACGAATTTTTCATGTCTTGCAACAACGTTTTGGTGATATTGACCAAACTCGTTTTTGAAGACTTTGTTAATCCATTACCCTAAGGGTAATAGGAAGTAGAGTGTCCTAAGGTAACTTGATATTTGTTGCAAAAATCCACCATCTTCTTTGATTTGAATGTTGTTTCATTGTCAGTGATGATTTTTCTGGGACATCCAAATCTTGAAACAATGTTAGTTTCCAAAAAATTAATCATCACAACATCAGTGGATTTCCTTGCAGGTACAAATTCAATCCACTTGGTAAAATAGTCAGTGGTTGTGAGAATCCATTTGTGTTGGCTTGATGATAATGGATGGATTTCTCCAATGAAATCCAAGACCCATTGTCAAAAAGGAGTTTGAACTGATATTGGTTTAAAGGGTAAAGGCAGTATTTTCCTTTTGCCTTCAAATATTTGGCTACTATGGCATGAGGTCACTTTCTTGTGGACATCTGCAAATAAGGTTGGCCAGTAAAAACTAGCCCTTAGAATTTTGTTGGCAGTGGTCTTCCAGTTCAAGTGTCCACCACAATCTCCTTCATGAAATTCCTGCAAAGCTTTATATGCCTCATCTTTCAATAAATAGTTTAGTAAAATCCCTCCATCATATTTTGAATACAAATTGCCATTTAAAATACAATACTTTATATCTTTGAGTTTAAGAAATCTAGATTTAGTATTGGTTAAACCAGGAGGATCTTGTAAATGATGTAAAACAAAGATCAGTTCTACATACTAGGGAGAGGTTTAAAAACCTCTTTAACTTGTGTATTCCCCTCCTTTTCTTGTTTATTCATGCTACAACTAGAAAATTTATATCCAAAGCATCAAAATTGGATTCAACCATTAATTTAGCTAATCCCTGAACCTTAACGAGCTTGGTTGGTTTGATCTCAATATCATATTCTAGGATAACAACAATTCATTTACCCCTTTATCCATCAAGACTCTTTTGGGTCAGAATATCTTACCACAAAATTTGAGACATAAGCAATAATGTGTGAGTGAAGAATATATACTCTGAAATATTTGATTGCTTTTACCAAAGAAAAAGCTTTATTTCCATGATGTTGTAATTAAGTGCAACATCTCTCAAGGATTTACTGAATAAAGCAATAATTTTTTTATGGCCTTCATTTTTCTTCTGCAAGAAAACTGCTGCAATAGTATGCTCAAAGGCAAAAGAGAATAGTAGGAAATATTCTGTGAAATCGGGGCTGATAATCACAAGGGCTTGTATTAAGGATTGTTTCACATGATCAAATGAATGTTTTTCTTCTATGGTCCATTTTATTTTTGTGTTTGTTTTTACCATATTTGTTATATTTCTTAGAAGTTATGCCAAGTTAGGGATAAATCTTCCTAGAAAAATTATTTTGCCAATTAAATATTGTAATTATTTTATGTTTCTGGGATGATCTATTTTTTGAATGGATTCAATTATGCTAGGATCGATTTTAATTACATCCTTTGATATGATATGTCCTAGCATTTTACCTTCTTCTAGACCAAACAATTTTTTCTTTGGATTAAGGGAAATTCCAAATCTCCTGCATTTTTCAAAAATTCTTCTCAGGTGGAGGAAGTGTTCTTCATTTGTTCTTAAAAAAATAGTGATATGATCCAGGTATATAACAATGAATATTCCAAGTTCATCCACAAAATAAATATCCATTTCTCTTTAAAATGTAGACCCAACATTCATTAAACCAAAAGGCATTTTCACATACATGAAAGTGCCCCAAGGTGTAGTAAATGTTGTTTTTTATTGATCATCGGGGTGGCCTAAAACTTTATTGTAACCAAAAAAACCATCTAACAAAGAAATTCTACTAGACCCAACTACCTTCTACAAAATATGGTCCATTTTGGGCAAGGGGTAGTTGTCTTTGACAGAGACTTTATTACGGTTTTTGAAATCAATGCACAATACGCTTTCTCCACTCTTCCTCCTGGTTGGAACTAAATTTGCTACCCATTTAGAAAATCTTAATGGGACAATTATTTTAGCATCATACATGTTTTCTATTTCTTTTTCAATCAGAGGAATCAACCTTGGGTTAATCCTCCTAAGTTTTTGTTTAAAATTATTTTGGTCTTCTTTTATGGGAATTTTATGTTGTATAATGCTAGTGTCATAATATTTGATATATTCATAACTCCATGCAAAAAAATCTATAAATTCTCTGAATAATTCTATATATTTATGTTTTTGAGCAGGAGGTAAACATTTAGATCGTTTAATCATCTTTGGTTCTTTTTTAGTTCCTATGTTGCAGTCTTCAACTTCCTTTCTAGTAGGTTCAATTTTAGATTTTTTTTGCCACATCATCAAAATCAAACAACTCTTCCAAAGGGACTAACCCTCTAGGCAGGATATTATCTTTCAATTGCAAAATGTCCAGATCTTCTTGTTTTTTTATTTATTTATTCTAAAACTATATTATCTACATTTTCTGTTTCATCTTCAATATCAACATCTATGTTGACACATTCAAATTCATTCTTTGATTGAAAGAAATTTTCAATTTGTTCTTCATTTCCAAAAACTTGCCAATAATTAATGTTGTCTGGGACAACATGTTTTCATTTCACTTCAAATGTGTACTAGTGATTAGGATGATATGGTATCTTACATGTGGTTTTTGAGGTAGCCAGACCATCCACAAGAATGTTTGGGTTGTTGGGAATGAATAGCAAATCATATTCAATAAAGCACTGTAGAAAATCTAGGACAATGTTTATGTAGGATCTCAATCTTGGGTGTTTAGAAGAGTAATCATCTTTGATCTTTTTTATTATCAGTTCATAATCACCCCTAATTGAAATTCTCTGAGCACCAATCTTCTTTAACAGTTGGAAACCTATCATTAAGGATTCATATTCAGCTATATTGTTGGTACACTGAAAACTTAACTTGTTGGAATGACCTTCAATATGATTCGTTTTTGAATTAGAAACACACTGTTAAGCCCTAATATTGGCTCATTACCACTTAATTGGGGCATATTAGATTAGTAAT
>ML777587.1:684438-695123 GCA_009831015.1 Picea engelmannii | reverse complement strand
TTTGTTTTCTGTTAGATAGAGTTTATTGGTTCTGCATCATTATTTCCATGAAAAAGTATTGATACTGAATCTCTGTTGAGAATAAGGGTCATGTTCTCTGATTGCAAGATAGTTGTTCTTTCCCATTGCAATGATGCTTTAAATTGTAATCCAAGATTCTTAATTTAGCTGTGAAGAATTGCAATTAGGGATATTTCTTTCCTGTGATCTAATTCAGAACTTCAGTTCACTTCAGCAACTAGAGATAGAATAATTTCTTTACTACAACACTAAATGCTTTTGAAGTTGAGCATATACAGTGCGTGGCTATCTTTGAAACAAAAGACTTCCCTGGGTTGATAATTTATGTTTCACTTGGTTGTTTGAATTTAATTAAGCAATTATAGTGACCAACAATATCTTGATCTAAAACTGTTTCATCTACACAACTATCAGATTTGGTTTTGAATAGGCTATCCTCAAATGGTAGATCAAACTGGATATCTTGGATTGTGACAAACTTCTCTGGAAGAGAGGTTTCCCTAGGAGGAGGACTATTAATCCTTTGAATTTCTGCTAAACTTCTTTTTCTGATCAATTTTTCAAGGTTATCTACTAATTTTACAGGTTCCAGGTCAGGATGAGAACTGGTGTGAATTCTTTTTGAGTCCATAACTTAAACTTGAAAAAACTAATTAATTATTTACAAATTTTTACAACCTCTAAAAATTTATCTCTTAAGATGTAGTTCTTTGATTGTTTAGAAATAAATTTTTCTTACTTAAGGAAGATAATTCATAAAGTTGGAAAATTTGTTCCTCCCCAGTATGGTCAGCACTATGTTAACACTCTGTAATTTCCATAGGTTGTAGAAGAATGGACAAAGGTAACTACCAAACCACTCTGGAAGCTGGGATCTAGCCCTGCCAGCTTTAGAGAGGGATCTCTCTATATGATTTAGATTTGTTGAGTTTAGAGTTTTACGATAGTTATGAAAGTTCATTGTTTGTTTTTTTGAAATATATGGCTGAATGAATGCTTAATTTTTCATTGGGCTATGGGGTCTGTACTTAAATATAAGGACCTGTTTTAGCTTTCTATAAGGTTGTTTCCATAGGGAAGGGTAGTAAAACTGTGGAATATATTTGAATCAAATGAAATGAATAAAAGGAAAAGAGGGGAAAATCCACGAAGTAAAGGAGAAGTTAAGAATCTTTTTATTTAGTTTCAGATGAACAACATGGATATCATTGAAAAACTAGAAACATAGTATAATGAAATAAATTATGTTCTTTAACTCTCTTTTAATGATTAGAATTGGAAACACATGCAATGATTACAAATAATAGAAAAACATTTGACAAAGAGAGAAACCACGTCATCAACAATCTGACACAAGAATCATGTGAATAAGTCTCTTTTATTACTTTTCCATCCTTTGAAAATTTACACAATGGTTCTTGGGTGCAAAAATCAACCCATAATACTTCGAAGAGAAAACTATTTATACAATTATATACAACAAATCTTGTCATAAATGATCAAGATATTATGGAGGAATATCTAACTAATTAGATCTCAAAATACAAAATGTAGGGCTTTGTTGATTTGCTTGGATCTTTGGTGTTGATTTGGTGAAAGTGGTTAATGATTCATCTCTTTGACTTTCACTAGCTACTGCCCCATGCTGAGTAGAAGACCAAAATTGTCTTTACTCAAGTAATGTGCATATATCCTCTCACTTCTTTTTACTTGGGATGGAAACCTTGAGTAATTTCTTGTATATTTCATACATCTCTGTGTATTTGGAAAAGGTAGGCTTGGTTATGAAGATATGCTTGATTTCATGTTCAATGCTTAAGTATAGTTGTAGTGTCTCCAAGAAATCTTTACCAGTGATACTTCCATGTATCCCTGCAAACTTTGAATTGTTCTTTTCCACTGTGCTCATTTTCTGTTTGTAATCAAGCAAAGTGATCAATTTTCCATTCAGTACTAAAAATCCAGAGAGCCCTTTCTTGTGTAGCACCTCAAACTTACTGAAGAAACTATGCACACCTGTTTCCATCACTTGAGATTTTTCTTCTAGCAGCAACATTAAGCCTTTATTGGTCAGATTCTTCTTGATCCCAAGGATGGTTTTTTTCCTGTCCTCAATCTCTAGTGCTTATAACTCCTGTTTGTTTTTGGATTTTAGAAATCTAATAAGTTCAGTGGTCTCTATGGGTCTTTCTCCCAATTCTTCCTTGATGATTTCAATTGCTCCTATGGATTTATGTACTAATTCATGTTGTTCAAAAATAATATGTATAAAAGGAAATATTTCTGACATTGATTTGTTGATATCTATCCAAATGTATTCCTTATCTTGGGCTAAGGTATTTTCCATGGAAGTCTCTTTCCCTAATTGTTGTAACTATTGACTAACCCTTTGAGACTTATGCATCTCTTCTTGGTGACTTCCATGGAACATTGATTTCAATTCCTATAATGTATTTACCTATTCCTATAGTTTTCCTATTTCTTCCCCTTGTATGGACATATATTCCATGGATTTTACACATTTGTCAGATGCATATGAGACTTGTACTAGGATTGTTGATGGAATTGTTGTTGGAATTTATGTTGATGTGGACCCTTCTAATGTTTTGATCTATGTCAAAGGAACTTATTCCAGTGGGATCATGGTCAAATTCACATTTTTCTCCTTTTCCTTTATCATTTTGTCCATTTTTTCTTCCATTTCTCTTATTTCTTCATTTTGTTCCATGACTAACTTTAACATTTCTTCTTTGTGGCCTTTAGTCTCAACCACTTCTTTGGCTTGTGAATCTTCTGTACCTGGAAGCTTCAACTACTTTCTAACAGATACTATATCAACATTATTATTGCTTAATAACTCTTATGTTGCCTTGAGATTTGTTGGATCATACCCAATTTTGAGAACTAATTCTTCTAATAGTTTTATTTTGTTACCCTTGGCAAATGAAGAGATATTCTCCAACTTTAATTGGGATGAGATATTACTTAAGGATACTAGTAATTTAGAATAAGTCATTGAGGTATTTTTCAAAGTTGATAATATCATTTCTCCTGTCTGTGTATGCATATCCATCTGGTCCACTGGATGGACATCTTTTACATCAAATCCAAAGGCAATATTTTTGTAGTCTGCAATTGTTCTTGGATGGGGAACTTTTGCTTGTAAGAATTCCATTTGAATTATACCTCTTTATGAGTCAAAATCTAACATCAATCTATGCTGAGTAGTGGGGGTCTTCTTCCAGAACTAAGTGTAGGTGTTGTTGTCGACGAGCTCATTCCATTTCTTGATCTGTTTATATTTGTCAAAAAAGTTTGACTCTTTTTTCCCATGAGCCAATTCAGCTATCAGAGTAGTGTATAGGATTCTTTGAGATGTTGGTGATTATGGAGAGCCTGTAACTAGACTTTCTGAATGGGTTGAAGGGTGTGGTCCCTTCAAGACTATGGTGGACTACATTTCTCCCTCCTTGAGTAAATATGGTGTATAACTAGTTTTATCCCTCTTTATGTATACTTGGAAATTGTCAGATGATACCTCTATGACTGAAGGAGAAATCTCCTTCCTTTCTCTCTTATCTACTTACTTTTGGGGTGTATTAGTTTGTGAAATGGTTGCAGAGATATTTTGTTCCTATGGTTATTGCAATGTGTTCTCCTTCCACTCTATCTAGTTCATGTGTTTTTCCACCTCTCGCTTCTATATTTGAACATAAGGAATACTCCTCTATTTGTTTCTAAGTTCAAAAATGACACCAAATGGGTCATATTCCCAAGCGAAACTCAAAGGAAAACTCATTTTTTTAAAGAGGATATTTGCTTCTTCTCTTGTTGATCTGTTTTTGTAGATGAAAGGTACAACCTGGGTTTTGATTATGAGTTGTGATTTATTCTTTGTTGCAACAAAATGAATATCATCTGAATTCACCATTTTCCTTATATATTCTAGTGAAAAAATCCTCACTAGGAGGTATTTTCGAAATTTGTAAGGAGGAAACTCACACCCATATACCCTTATCTCTGTATGGTTTTGGTATAAATACCAATCCCGTGTATTATCTTGATCATATAGGTGCAAGAACTTCTAAATTTCTTCACTGATCCTTGGCTCTGTGCTTCTATTCATCATACAAACAAATGGGTGAATAAAATGATCTATGAAGTCCTTGAATCTGTACTCCATTGAATTTTTCCTCACCAATGAGGTCCATGATGTCACTGGTTGTGGGATTCTATCGTGGTTTAATTCCTAAAGTGCACAGGGAAACTTGTCTGACTGGTAGAATAAAAACATGTAGACCAAAACTGAAGAATATTTGAACATCCATTCAGTTGGAAACCTAAATAACTGATCATGAATATTATCAGCCAGAAATTGACCAAAGTTGAATTTAATGGAAACTCTTTATTCTATATCAAATATGGATAGAAAACCTAAAATAGGTTCATCTACCCATTCATCTGAGTAATAGCCTAACAGGTAAGAAATCATGGAAATTATCTGGTTGGATTTCACAGTGAAAATGGAATATTAGTAAGGTGGATTCTTCTTGGGTAATTGGGCATCTTCTGGGAGGAAAAACTCAGAGATGTGGGCTCTTTGGGGGAAATTCAGTTTTTGGTATAGGTCATTTAGGGCTTCAATGGAGAATGGGATGGACAAGTCATTTCTAGGGATGTGCAACATTTGGTCGATGGTTTCGGAGGTGACTATGAACAATGTTTCACTGGAGGAATAAGCAATGGCTCTTTAGATAGGCAAGTAGCTGGCTTGACATCTAAGAGAAAATTAAGGGAAATGGTGAGTTTGAGGGAACATGTAAGAGGAAAATTGGACTCCCAGAGTCTAGTTTCATAACTCTGGTCAAGAAAAATGTATTTTAGCCATGAGTGCAATTCAAAGAAGTCCAATTCACACCTCCACTCTGTGACTTTATAATATTTATCTTCTAGGGGGATGTGGTCTAGGTCGACAAGAGGGGGAAGGATTCAATTTTCGGATGTATCTACATATTTGTGCTTGGGGGGCATAATTGAAAGAGATTACAGTAGAATAATGGTGGAACTATATTACCCATGAAAATATATTTGCTTGTTGACAGTGAGAGGTGGTGGTGATTAACTTGACATCCTGCTTTGGCATGATATCCACGGTTTATGTATCAAAAAATGGCTTAACAAGATGTGAAATGGGGTTTTACAGTATACAATAGGTGTTCATTATGCCGCGGGGTTGTTACGGGGAGGTTAACAGTCATGAGGAATGTTTTAATTGGGTAACAGGTATGTAGGATAGGATAGATGGCATGTAGTAATAGGACTACAATGGCAAAGTGAGGTGAGAGGTATCAGGTTTTAGTTTGGAAAATTTTGGAGGGGGGGGTATGTAGTAAGTAGAAATAGGAGGGGGGGGTTCCGAAATGTTGAGGACATGCCACGCTATTTGGGACCAAGGTGGGGGAAATCCACTTTTCATACCCCCACCCACCGTTAAATGTAGAGAGGTCTGGGGGGTCCCAAAAATGTTGAGGACCATTGATCAGGGAAGTGATGGATGTTGTCGATGGAGACATGTACAAGAGATAAGCACTACAAGAAAAAATGTCTTGCCGGCTAGAAAAATTAGGATAAAAAATATGCGCCACGAAGCGTTGAGCTTGCTTTTTGAAACTTTACATTATAATTTCATTTTCCTATGCTAGAAGAACAAAATTTAATCAAATAAGGGAATATTTTGAAATCCCTTTCAATTTTCTTGAGAAAAAATCACCTAAACTATCTCCTAACCTAGGCATCTAACACATTAATCCATCTTAGACTCTTGGGTTAATTATTACTCTATCCTAACTACTTTGGCCAAGATTAAACAATTTGACTAAATCTATTCTCTAACCTATCAACAACAAATTTAAAATGTTTAATCATGATTAGACAATATGATTAAAACAAATTTTATTTTGATGGGGTTTTCTTATTTTTTCTCTTTTTTCTATTTCTTCTTTTCTTTTCTTTTCTTTTCTTTTTCTTTCTTTCTTTCTTTCTTTTATACCCTCTTTTCATTTTTTCTATTTTTATCTTTTTATTTTTATTTTTTTTAAATCATTTGCAAAATGAAATATTATTTACAATGTAAAATGACTGGAGGAAAAAATTTCAATCACCAGATGATACTATGAAATATAGGGTTATAACACATTCTACTTATACAAAATTGGAACAACTCCCTTACAAAAAGCCTAACGCTAAGAGGATTATATGTTTCCACTTTCTCCTTGACTTATTCATGGTTGGTCCTTGATCCAACCATTCTCCAAGTCGATGCTTGTCCACTTTCCAACTGCTTTTCTCGGTGCATTTTTCCTCTATTTCCGGTGCACTCCCTTATTTTCCAATGCTGCTTTGATTCCTTCAAAAATTCCTTGATTCTCCCCAAAATTGGCCTACACCAACAGGCCCACAACACTGACATTGTGACTCATCTTGAGTCACTCACTAAATATAGCGTATTTTACTACCTAGGCCAACACTTCATACATTTGTGTTGCTTGTTGGCATTTCTCCCGAGTATGATTGCACTTCTCTACCATGGCTTCTGCCATCTACATGGTCAATGGAGGCTTTAATATATCTCCTCCCTCCAAGCATATATTTTCCACTTGTGATTTTGCTGCATCAACCTCCATGACTAGTTGTTCAGCCTTGTCCTACAGAGGCTCCAATTGAGCTTGTCTTGTGATCTTATGCACCTGTACTTCTTTCTCCTTTGCCTATAGTCTCTTAATCTCTGCAACAATATTAATCCTTTTTGGCAGTGACAATGTCTTCTGTCATTATTTTAATTATTCCATTTCTACATGTACCTTATCTTCCCTTCCTTGCAGGTCTTGCAAGCTCCCATCCCCTAAGAGTTGTGTCCACAACTAGACACTTTTTTCCAACAACTATACCATTCTATCTATCGCCTGCGCTATGCTTTTTGCAGATGTTTTTGTGTCTTTCTCTCATTGTTTTGTAACTTCTGGAGGATTCATGGGTATTGCGGACTCCTCTACCTCCTTTATCTGGTCCTTGTATAGCTCGAAGGCCTGCGTTATTTTCCTTATCTTCTCTTCAGAAGATACTCCCTATGAGTCTACATTGTTTAGTATGATTTGAAATACTGCACCAATATACTTCTCCATCTCCTCTACCTTTTGTTGCGCTATCTTCTTTTCCTTCCCTTCTTGGATGATTACTTCCTTTAGTGTGATATTTTCCTCATGTGCTATATGCAAGTTTGTCACATAAGACCTTGCCCTGGACTGGATTTCTTATGTGACACTAATGTGTAATTTAGACAATGCCTTTGTCGGGATCTTGGGAAATTCCAAGTCTAATGTCTCAATTCCCTTTTGGGGATTCTGTGCTCTCTCCTCATCAATGAACAACATCTCAGGTGTTATAATAAAGTTGGCACTCCCCTACACCATGGGTTTCACTGTTTATCTAATAGGCACTCCTTCTCTAGACTTAATTACAAATATATATAGCAAACAATCTTCCCCAAGCTGAGGAGGTCAATATCAACTCCTTCCCAAAGTTGGATATGGTTACAAAATTGTAGCAACACATTCAGAACTGCTTTCTAGGAAATAAGAATCAGTTCTCTCGAAAATAGGTTGTAAAGGTTCATTCAAATATTCCAAAACGTAACACTTGTGAAGAAAATGAGAGAGGTTTTTGTGAATGGTATTTTTCTTGAAAAACTCCTCTTTCATTTTTTGAAAATTCCTCTCCAAATTCTTAGGATCTGTGACCAAAGATAATGACTAAAACATGAAATCATTAAATGTTTAAATCTGAAAAATAAGCTGTAAAGATCCATTCGGATCTTCCAAACCATGAAACTTGTGAAGAAACTGAGATATGTTGTTTTTAATGGATCATTCTTGAAAAAATCCTCTTTCATTTTTCAATTATTCCTTTCCATTTTCTCAGGATCCATGCCCAAAGATAATCACTAAAACAAGAAATCATTAAATGTTTAAATTTGAAAACTAGGTTGTAAATATCCATTCGAATATTAGAAACCATGACACCTATGAATAAATAGAAAGAGGTTTTTGTGAATTGTCTTGTTCTTTATAAAATCTGTTTTTAGTTTTAAAATATTCCTTTCCCTGTGGTCAGAAATGAAGTTTGAAGTTTCTTTCAAAAACAATCATTTCCAGAACCTACATAGCGAACTTGCAGAGCAAGTTTCCTTTTGACATTTTCTTCTATTGTTTTTCTTTTATTGATGGCTGAAAGTCACTGATTGGTAGTTTGACACTTGAGATCATTATAAATCCCTAGGACCACTTCGTTACCCTTTAAAACACCATTTTCTTCAACATCCTAATATATGTCAAATACTTGAATCAGACTTTGACCCTTGAGAAAATTATAGGACATTAACATTGGCTCCAATGGAGATGTTTTCCTCCATATGAGACAAATAAGAACTTGTTGACCAGGTGCCTTCATATATTGGGTTGTTCACAACCTGCAAACTGACTTGTGAACTTCTCCAACTAAAATCAAACCCACTTTGAAAACAAAAACTATACATTGAAACTATGCACACATTTAAAACCATACTACTAGAATCCAAATTGAAACAAATGATTTCCCAACAATCTTATTAGAACAACACTCCTACTCTAATCAGCTGAGTCAACTGTTGAATTCAAGTTATATTATATTTTCAATGTAACCAATCAAACAAATGGATACTTGACTAGCCTTTTCTTTGATTCTCTCCAGAATGAAAGAAAAGATTAAAATATGGAAACTCGTTATGAAATCTAAATCCAGCTTCAAATTTTATGAACTATGAAAAATTCATTTTCCTTAATGATTTCAACAAAACTACAAAATAATCTTCAAAAGAATGATACACTACCCTATCTTGAAGGTCAGCAAAAAGGAAAGAATTCCCTTCGTTTACAATTGCTAACCGTTCTATGTCATCCAACGCAAGATCTTTTTCAGAATGAAAGAAAACAATCTATTCATTAGGCTTATCATGCTCATAAGGGAAAAGAATAATGTGTTCTTGAAAATATTTAATTGGGGCAACCACATCATCAATTGCAAAAATGTCCACAAATGACCCTTCATGGATATCAACAGGAGTTTCATCTTGATTTTCAGGAGAACCGAGAAAAACAACATAATACACATTATTCTCTTGCCATTGTGACTCTATGATACAAATGTGATATATTGATGCATTCATTTCCTAAAATTATATGTCATATGATGGCTTAGTGTCTAAAGTTTCTATAGATGCAATTTCATAAATCTAATTTTGACCAACTTTTTCTTGAAACAAAGATTAATAAAATGCATAATTTGAAGAAACATATGAATGGTCATCCTCATACTCTCTATGACATGAATACTGACAAGGCTGCTGCAAATTTTCATCAAGTTCAAGAGATAGAACATGGCTTTCATCATTAAAATTATGATCAGTTTCACCTTCAGTCAAAGGGGAAGATAATGTTTGCTCAAAATCAACTTTATCTTCATAACTATTATGCTCTAATCTTTGTTCCTGATATTGAAAAGGATTTTCATAAATGGCCTCTAAAATTTCCTCATACATGAACTCATCATCTTCATAAGCATTCTCCAAGTTTTGAATAAAAAATTCAAAATTATTATAATGGTATTGAACCAATAATAATGATGGATATGATCTCTTACGATTTAAAAAAACTATTGTATCAAAATATTGTAATGAATAAAGTCTTGCAGATCACAAATTTGCATACCATTGTTTTGCCTTTCCATTCAAGGTGACCATGAACATATTCATCAAGAATTCTTCATGAAATTGAACCTTTATATTATGCACATGCATATGAAATTTAACCAAGTGAAGATCAACGTCGTCTCCTTTTCCATCTATGAATATAAGAAGATATGTATCCCAGTCTATGCAAGGAATTCAATTTGGAAAACTGAGAATGTGAGAGAGATTCATTGGAGCATACCTTGCAGATATGTGATCCATATTGAAGGAGTGGAGTCGCCGAGAAATTCCTTAGGCTACAGAGTCTTTGGACAGTGGAGTCTCCATGAAAATTATGAACTCTAGATTCTTGGAAATGGAGTAACTCAATGAATGATGTACAACCTTTCTATTTCTGACTAGTTTTCACCATCAATACTCAGATCTAAACTTCGTCATTTATCCCAAGGAAAATTTCACTTTATCTCTCCAACAATAGCACCAAAAATGTTATGACTCCATAATTTCCCTTGGCTAAGGGAGGGAAACCATAGAGGTAACCACATAACACTTTGGGCTTGGAATATGGCATTTCCAAACAAAAGAGGGATCTCTCAATGCACATGAGGCTCAGTGGCCAGATTTGAAATAGAAATAAGGTTTTAAGATGTTGTGGCAGAGTAGAGAGAGAAATCCATTGGTAATGGAGTCAACTTTGAAGCAAATATAACTATCGGTGATGTTGGGACTCAGAAATGTCTTATTTTCATCCACCTTTCCCTTCACTATTCCTTACATTTCATCACCCTATTAAACCTTCGTCATACCATTTTCATAAATACATTTGGGTTTCACATTATTATTTTCCACTTTATTCATTTTAGTATTAAAAGTGAATTTATGA
>ML777587.1:636497-675412 GCA_009831015.1 Picea engelmannii | reverse complement strand
GGTTCTTCAGAAGATCCATGCATGGTTGCATGAGGACATGCAACAAGTTAAGTTGGGGGGCATGTTGGGACTCAGAAATGTCTTATTTTCATCCACCTTTCCCTTCACTATTCCTTACATTTCATCGCCCTATTAAACCTTCGCCATACCATTTTCATAAATACATTTGGGTTTCACATTATTATTTTCCACTTTATTCATTTTAGTATTAAAAGTGAATTTATGATTAAATATTAGAAAATATACATGTTTTCATATATATCTCAATTATGTGTGAACTTTCTAATGTGTAGGAATATGTGGATGATTAATTCAAAAAGACTTCTCGTATATCTCTTCCATCATTCCAAAGGAGATAATTATTCAAGCCTCTTTTCAAGGAGAAGATCATGGAGATTTGGTTAGAATATCTTATCTAAGATATATGAGAGATATGTGTGAGGATTTGAAGGGATCATATCTTGTAATAATGGGAAAGTAGTTGAGAGTGGTTGAGAGAATAGTTGATCTGCAATTATGAGATGGTTATCTTCTTCATGTATATAAGAGAGTGCTCTCTCTTCATGAGAATTCAATTAAGATTCAATTAGAAGTTATATTTCAATTAGGATGTGATTGTAATCAGGAGAAGGGGATTCTTAGCTTTGTTATTCTTTCATGTTTTGTCATTTGACTATTGTAATATGATTGAGATTGATATATTGTATGAGCTCATTGTTGTTAACTCTTCACATGTTGTATTTCCCTTATGCAATTTCATGCTTTCCTAGTTAGTGTTTTAATGCTTTCTTAGATTAGTTTGATTTCAGCAACATAGATTAGATTAGATTAGTTCTACTTCAGTCCTGCATTTACAGTGCGTGTGCTTCGTCAGTCTACGTACCCCAGGTTGACAATTAAATGGTTGGGCAAGTACTACAACGTTATTATAACGACATATATTACGCCTAATAGGTGACTGGTGGTAGAAATATCGAGGAAGCAGAGGCTAGATAGGTGATAATATTTCAGTTTAAATATTTTTGTTGTATGATGGAAGAAAGATAAAACAATTAACCACATTCAAAACACCAACTGAGATGAATTTTGATTGGGCTAAGAAGAGATAACAATACTTAAATTTCTTGAATATAAAGCATTTATATCAGATGAATTCCAAACCATTAGCTTTCCAATTTAAGCATATAAATGTTGAATATGAAACGAGAAAAGAACATAGGAAATACACAAATTAGAGGGAAAAATACACTTTAGATCACCACAAAAAGAATCTTTGGTATGAATAACATTGTACTTCTACACTAATATTTCATTAAACATCAGAAAAAATATAAAATGTTCAAAACAAATATCCTCTATGTTTCTTCCAACTCCTTTAGTAAATAATAATTACAAATATATATAGAAAAGACTCTTCCCAAAGATTAAGAGGTCTAGATCAACTCCTTCTAAAAGTTGGATCTAGTTACAAAATTATAGCAACAAGTTTACAACTGGTTGCTAGGAAATAGGAATCAATTTTCTGGAAAATAGGCTGTAAATATCCATTCAAATATTCCAAACCATGATACCTGTGAAGACATTGAGAGAGGTTTTCATGAATGGTATCATTTTTTTAAAAAACCTCTTTCATTTTTTGAATATTTCTATCTAGAGTCTCTGGATCCATGCCCAAAGATAGTGACTAAAACAGGAAATCATTAAATGTTTAAATCTAAAAAATATGTTGAAAACATCCATTCGAATATTATAAACCATGACACCTATGAATAAATGGAGATAGGTTTTTGAGAAAATTATCTTTATTGAAAAAAAAATCTTTAATTTTTCAAATATTACTTTCCAGTGTCTCGATATCTGTGCCTAAAGATAATGGCTAAAATAGGAAATCATTAAATGTTTAAATCTGAAAACTAGGCTATAAATATACATTATAATATTTCAAACCATGACACTTGTGAAGCAAAAGAGAGATTTTTTTGTGAATAGGATAGTTATTGACAAAATCCTCTTTCAGTTTTCAAAGATTCATTTCCATGTGGTCAAAAACAGAGTTTTACGTTGACTGCAAAAATAGTCAATTCTAGAACTTACACAATGAACTTGCGGAGTGAGTTTTCTTTTGAAATTTTCTTATATTGTTTGGATTTGATTGATGGTTGAAGGTCACTAATTGAAATTTTGACACTTGAGATGATGATAATCATCCCTAATACCACTTCATTACCCTTTCAAACACCATTTTCTTCAACATCCTAATATATGTCAAATACTCGATTCAGACTTTGACCCTTGAGAAAATTATAGGACAGTAATAGTAGGGAAACAAATATTGCACTGGAAAAAGGTTTGAGTGAAAAGTGGTTGTAGGAATGCATGCAATGAAATTACACTTTGGCAGTTTATGCTAGTGCCCCACCAGGATGAGGGTGTCACCACGTGAGTTGGAGTGGACACTGAAGTGTCATGAGGATGCCACATGGTAGTAAGAGAGATGTTTCCTATGTAAACTCGAGAATCTTTGAAAGGTCATAACTCTTGTTCCATATCTCAGTCATGAGAAAAATTGCTATCGCTGGAAAGATATTGAAGAGAAAAATATGAGGGAGTTGTGATAGAGAATATTCAAGATTATTAGAAGTGAAAATTTAATACCCAATATCCTAAAAGGTACTTAGGGGGTTGGGTGTGTTACAAAGTGGTATCAACATTCCAACATGGTAATTAAGTAAAGTATTTGGTTAAGTGAAAATTGTGTTACAAAGATAAGTAATTAGTGAATATTAATTATTCGTTATAAGGTTTATCTAATTGTATACCAAAGAGAGGTATTTTAAGAAATATCAATTAATAATTTTAATTGGTTAATAGGAGAGAGAAAATTTTCATTCTCTGGCTGAGCAAGATTAAGATCCCTATGATGACATGGTGATATGTGTTGGGTCCATATGTCGAGGGGATACTAGGCCATATGTCACATCAAGAAATAAGTTCATTGTCACAGTAGTAACCTAGGTGTTAAAGAAAACTCAATATCAACCATTGATTATAGCGGGTCCCACTTAGCAAATTGAGAGAGAAGGACTAGTTGATGTTCATTAAGAGTGCCCATGTGATAACACGTGTCAACCTTCAATTGATTGATGTGTTGAATGGGGTCCAATAGGAAATATAAACCTTAGGTGCCAAATGACTCCTAACTGTGGTTCAGGAGGTCTTGCGTGTATCGAGATCGTCCATTGAAGTGAGAGGGAATATTCCTCGATACCTTCACCTTGGTGTAATGATACTATGTGAATCGATCAAAGTCCAAACAGATGGTATCCATAGGAAATATTTCTTGATACCATACTCATCGAATAGAACCAAAAGAAGGTTTGAGTGACAAATGCTTTTAGGCCTGCGTGGAATGAAATTCCACCATGGCAGTTTATCCCAGTGCCTCAGGAGGACAAAGTTGTCGCCACACCAGTTGGCATGGACACTGAATTGTCACGAGGATGGAACATGGCAATAAGAGAGATGTTTCTCACTACGTTGGACACAATGAGGGATTCATAGGGGGCGGGCATGAAAAATCCCAAGAAAAATATTTCTATTTAGGGTAGTTTTGGCACATGATTTTTCGTCCCTTGGTTTTCTAATTCTGACGAATAAATTAAGGTTGTAATCTAATCCACGTCAATGTATTAGGAATTTTGGATCCCACGAGATCCTATATATTATATTGTAATTTCATATTCAATCTAGATCATTCATTATTAGATCACAAATTTGGCAGTAGAGGTTATGCTGATACTTTTTTACCCTAGAAGACAACCCTTCCTAAAGATGGCATTGTATTGCGACTGTGTATAGTGAGAGATTGTAGTGTGTCTAAGATTGAATACCATGAGAAAGTGAAGAGGATTGAAGAGGAAGTTGTGGCATATGTGTTTCAGGTGTTATCCCTTCATTTTTCTTAATGGAATAAAGGAAGGACTCGTTGTTGTTGGAAATATAACTGAGAGGGGGGGTGAATCAGTTATGTATATAATCTTGAAACTTTTCATTTTCTTTTACTTTTCTTTCTAGATCATTATTCAATGTGTTGTTGATAACTAAACATACATAGATATACAATATTTAATCAATCACATAGAATACATAGAGACACTAATTTTCATGAGGAAACACATAAAGGGAGAAAACCTCTTCTTCTTAGGATGTCAATCAAGATCCAAATTTCATGTACATCACAGTCTTTGAGAACCAACTCAAATATGAGGCTACAACCTATGATAACAAGTTTCAAATTGCAGAGAGCACCAAATCTCAGATTTCTCTAGCACTGACTAGATGGAAGCACTAACTCCTAGGTTTCTCTAGCACAAACTCCCATAATCTTTTCTAGCACCAACTAGAATTTAGAGGACTTCAATCCTCCCTAGCACCACCCTACCACCCTGATTGAATCTTACAAAACTTTACTTACATGATCTGTCTCTGATATGGTATGTTATAGCTCCATGTCTCCTCTGCCTCTTGCAGATTCCATATACTCTGTTTCTCTTCTATACTATGCTCTTTCTCCTGTTGTGCACACTAATATTTTGTTCAACTTATCTTCTTCCTTTATACTCTGTGTTGTCTCTTATTTCTATACACTGCACCTATGATCTACAATTCAGGTCCTATACATGGTCACATTCTACCCACATGCATAACTCTAAAAAATGTTCCCTCACTTCTCGGTTCCGCATGTCTTTCGCACGCCAAATCCTCTACCAGATCATCATCACAACTCTTCATCTTCTCTGGTGGTTATGCTAAATTTTTTCATCATCGATGGTCATTATCCAAAGACTCTTTGTATTCTTTGATAGTCACAAATATTCGTCTTCTCTGCCAGCTACATCCATTCATTTTTGGCTTCTTTGGCTTCTAAGCCCCTTCCTTCACGTGACCATCGACGGTGACCATATGCCTAACCAACATGTGCTTCGTGACTCACAACTTCAGGAATCTTGGTATCAGACGTATCGATTCTCCCAACTCCATATCTTTGAAGTGGAGCTTAGGGACGCTAACTCCTTCCTCTATTCTATCTCCATGTGACCATTGGCTATGACTTGGGGAAAAGTACATCGAACTCGCTCCTAGAAAGAACTAGCTTCATTCTTGATATGAACTTGGGTTTTGATCTCATGTGACCACGCGATTGTAGGTGCATCGAAAGATGGTTTGAAATCAAACTACTTTTCACCCCGCAATTTACCCCGATCCTCTATGTGTCCTTTCTCCAAAACCATGGTTTTGATTGTGTCCCTCCCTTAACTTATTAAATTTCATGTGCCTTCAATCCCCATAATGTGATGGGACCATCAATCTCATGATCTTGACAGTGCTCTTGAAATGACAATTTAGATTTGTCCTCTCAAGTTTTGTGGATCATATCTAACCTTCCTAAATCAACGACTGTTATTTACTTCATGATCCAGGATTTGATAGTTTCAAATATCAAACCCTTCTTTTCTTCGTATTCCAAAATTTCAGAGCCAATGATCTGCGGACACCTATCCTTCCCAATCGGCAACTCTACCTCTACTTCGAGAATTTGACCTTTCAACTAGATCAACGATTTTGTGGCCCCTTTCTCGATCAATGGTCGAGATTTCCTTTGAGTCTCCAAACTTCTGAAATATCAAGTCTCAAACTTTACCTCACCTCAAAGTATGTGGATTATTGACACATTTCCTCTTGGATCGAGTGGTTGAGGTTCACTTCAAGTATTTTCCTAGAGTCCATAGGATTACGCCATGTATTTTTTGGATCAGACAACCTAGATTCACTTCGAACGATATGATGCTTGAGATATGCTTTGGATGATGTGATGACTGATATTTACTTCGTCTCTCTAAACTTCAGATATTTCAAATCTCAAACTAAGAGCCCTCGAAGTGATTTCTCTGGAGTTCACGATCCATCACCACGTATCCCTCTCGATCTGACGATTGAAATTTACTCTGGCTCTCCCTCTCTTCAAACTTTGGGTATTTCAAATCTCAAACTGAAACTCTTGAAGTGAGGTTTTTCCGGAGCGTAACCTCCTCACATCTTTAGACCCAAAGCGAATGATGTTCATTTGATCAAGATCTTAGATCAACAACTCGATCTGTCTGCAATGCAGATTTTCCTTGGACTAAATCCAATGGCTCTCCATCTTTGTATATCCTATTTTTGGCCCTTGGTTATGGAAGGAAGTGAAGAACAAGGAATGAAAGGTAAAAAGTGAGCTTCGCGAGAGACACAGTAACTGTCACTAAGTCGAAGGGGGCAAAAGAGAAGGAAAGATGGAGTGAAGTGCAGAAAAGCAAGTCGTTGGACAAGGAGATCAGGGATGACAAATCAGCAAGGAAGAAGGATCGTGGACAACTAAGAAAGCATAGAAAGCCATCATTGGATGCTTTGGAGCACCACGCGATGAAGAAGGAAAGACAGGCTGGCGAAGCCCAAAAAAAGCAGGTCAAGTTGACCTAGGGTTTTGGTATCTAGGGTTTTGGCACCTAGGTTTCGACCTAAGGCTGTTGGTGAGGTATTGTAATGTATAAATAAAGGTCAAGAGGACCTAGGTGGGGTTGGACATTGAGTATTGGTATGATATTTTTGTTATATCTCTGTTGTGGAGGGAGAGGATTTTATTGTGAGATCTTCAGATGTGTGCTAGGGTCAAGTACTGCAGTTGGGTGCGTAGGAAAGGGAGAGGAAGAGAAAGAAGAAAGAAGATCTTCTAGCTGAGAGTGTAGATAAGAAATGTATGCTTTACCTTAATAAATCATAAGCATAGTTTTGTGGATGTAGCCCTAGAGAGAGGGTGAACCACGTATATTTTGTGTCATATGTGTGATTGATGCCTAGATATATATCATTGTTATATTGTTATTTGTAGTTTTATGTTAGATCAGATCTATAGTTGTGCAGGATAGACCTAGCTGATAAGTGATATATGAATGTTGTATTGTTGTTGTGATAGATCCACTTGATATTCCCCTGGTTGTTGAAATTCCTATCCTGCAACCCCCCTCTTAGCTACTTCAAGTGAGACTGCATCTACTTCACAGGTGTTGCCGAAAGGGCCAGTAGTTAGGGTTTTGTTGGTGTGTTGTTGTAGCATTGAACCCAGGTCTTCCCCTATGCCAACAAATGGTTCCATTGTCGAGACAAGAATCTGTGTAAGGGAATGTCAAGGTGGTTCCCATCGAAGACAGAGATTTAGAAGTGGATAGAGGATCAAGAGAGGGACTTTGTTGAATCCCAAAACAAGAATCCTAAGCTAAGTACTAAATATTGGCTACAGGGACACATCTTCACCGATATTCACGAGATATTCTTTGGAGGAATCCATCAAGAGTTATATGAGTGGTTAGCTAGGTTAGCCGATACCAAGTTCGAGATCAGATCTAGACCTCCTGTGGTTTGGACATTGAAGTTGATTAATAAATTTAAGGGAGTCGACAACGCTATAGCAAGGGTTGTATATCACTAGTTCGATAGTACCATTGGAGGGTATATCACCGAATTTGTTGTTGACAGAACAAAATCATATATCCAGGCTGAGAGATAATTATTCAAAGGACATAGAGGAAAATTTTTACAATTTATGAAGCTAATAATCAAGATGTTGTTGCATGAAAAGAACATCTTGAAGATACAGTAGATGGGTTGCATCCGAAAAGGCTAATGTTCAATAATTTGGACAGCGACAACGACATAGAAGATGGACATACCCATAGGGGGAAATTATTTCAGGGGGTTCACCTTGAGAACCTGTTCAAGAAAAACTACGGAGATGAGGGTTTCTACAGTGGAGAAGAGGCAAATCCGACAAACGAAGAACACTCATAACCCACCAGAGCAGAGGAAGAGGAAGCTGAAGAACTTTTCCAGAACGATCCAGAAACATCAAGAACCGCGTAGACCCTTGAAGTAAGTAATATCAATCCTTCTGTTATTTTAGAAACACTAAGTAATCAGAATATTCTAAATCACCAGATTCCACAGACTACTATTACTAGTAGTTCAACATCTACTCAGACAGGAAACTTAGGCAACTCTATGGAAGAAGAGATATGGCTCCCTATCTTCAAAGGAGATGGATTTGAAGATCCTGATCAGCACTGGTTCCTATGCGAGGCCGTATGGAACATTAAAAACATTACAGATGAATCTATTAAAAGAAACTAGTTTAGCACTACATTGAGGGATCGCACTCTAAGCTATTACATGAAGCTTGTCCAAGGACTTGCGCAGCCTAAGCCACCTAATGAGATCAAGAACGTGTTGGTTGCAAAGTTTAAGAAACCTAAGTCAGAGTCACAGTGTATTACTGAGTTGAAGGACATCAAACAGAAGGTAGTCAAACCTGTTTGGGAGTTCGATCAAAGATTCAAGGCCCTAATAGGTCGATTGACTTTTAAGATCCCAAATGAGAAAAACAAATAATGGTTCATCACTTCTCTTTTACCACACATCATAGTTCCCCTGATGCAGTAGAATATTGCATCACAGCCAGAAACTTTGGAGATCGCCATGAATCTTGAATCAACACCTATGGGAGAATCTAGCTCAGGAATGAACCAGATCTTGAGCCAGCTGACTAGTTTGTCTCTGAAGGTTGAGGATATGAATAAGGACAAGGGGAAGGACAAAAGAGAATATATATGGTGTATATGATGCACATCCAAAGGTCATGATAAAGAACATTGTCCTCTATTTCATGAATATTTGGCCTCAGGAGCGTTGAGCCCCTTGAAGCAAGTTAACCTGACTAGGTGCGAAGTATGAAAAAACTGACATCACCCTGGTGAGTGCTATTATATGTAGAAGTATGTTTAGACACCCACAAAATTGTACTACACATTATTTAAGTCCGTGGGGAATGATGATAGAGATTGTATGGATTTTGATCTGATGCATGAAATATCAAGAGACATATATAAGATCCAAGGTGAAGTACACCAAGAAGGAAACAATGCACAGTATAATTCTCCAGGAAGAGGAAGTTTCAATCCTCGTGGTGGATACAGAGGATGAGGATGAGGAGGAGGTATGGGTCAAGGCCGAGGACAAATAATCTGTTACAACTGGGTGCATCCAGGACATTTAGCGAGGGACTTCCAGAACCCTTGCACAACTTGAATTTATTGCAATTACTTCGATCATGTCATCGAGGACTACCCTTTGCTGCTAGCTAAGCTTCAGGAAAGACGAGGACCTCAACAAAACCCACAAGTTCAACTGATATATGATGAACCTCACGGAGGAGACCCTAGATTCGTTGTTATCACTCGAGGAGGCATTGCTACAGGAGAAGATAGAGAAGTCCAAGGAAAGACTACAGAGGACCACGGAGCCAAGAAAGCTACAGAGAAGAACCCAATGTTCGATGCTAAGAAAGAAAGACAAATATTTGAGGAGGCAAGAAAAGAGTTCAAAGGAGATCAAGGGTGTTCATCAAATAAACAACCATAAATCAAATAACATGGCATGCCTCGGGCATTTGATTAGTCTGCATTGCCAACAGAAGGAAAAGAGGTAAGAAAACTCATGGAATTTTTGTGCACTCATGTTATGTTGATTCAAGATAAAAGCATTGTACAAGAATTACAATATTTAATCAACCAGTATAAGCTAGGAAATATAGACTCCTTACTAAATAGGGTAGTGCACCAATTTGGGAAAAGGAGAAGGAAAAATAAAGAATTACACCTGAATGCTCAAATAGGAGAATATGATATAGACTATATGGTCCTCGACTTGGGGTTGGAGGTCAATGTCATGATGAAGCAAACTTGGGCAGTGATGGGAAAACTGAAATTGATCTATTCCCTTATCAGGATTAGAATGGCTAATCAACAAGATGTCATCCTATTTGGATGATTGGAGCATGTCCCTATGGACATTGATGGACTTAGAACCTTTGCAGATTTTGAAGTAATTGAAATTATTGATGACAACTTCCCTTATCTTGCATTATTAGGAATTGATTGGGCCTTCAACAATTTTACTGTTGTTGATCTAAAGAAGAGGCACATGACATTTGAAAGAGATGGGCATAAGTTCATTGCACCTTTAGATCTAGATGAGGGTCCTTGATACACAGAGCCTATCAGAGAAGAAGAGCACGTGTATGAACTGGAAAACATCTACAAACTCAGAGCCAGACAATAGGATTATATCAATCCTATAGCCGATGGGAATCTGAGTTGGATAAAAGACAACAGATATTCATCAGACTCAGAAGAAGCATTGGAGAACTAGTAGAACCATATGTATGAAGTCTCTACTAGAAGATGTGCTAGACTAACCAGAGAGGTTCACTAGATCGACACAAGAGTGAGTAACTTACCCACATTTGATGGGTTGAACCCTTTAGAAAAATTCTTATCAGAGTTTGAGACAAGTGTACCAACACAACAGAGGCTGTTGGAAATGGACGAGGACATGAAATCCACACCAGTAAGATGGTGGGGGATGCACAAAGGAAACATCACAGACTGGACACAATGTCAAACTTTGATGACAGCATGGTTCTCAACACAAGTAGGAAGCTGCGAAGTGAGGTACACAGGTCGAAGTTGCCCAAAGGACCATGTGAGAAACTGCGAATAAGCCTGGAGTGACATTCCTCGAGAACAATGGGTGCACATATCCATTAACACACTGGACATGATCCCTATCAACTGGTACCTTCAAGCGGAGCTGTGCCTCATCACTTCAGATTGGGAATGTATGATCCAGAATTTTGTAACCACCTTTTTGTTTGAAAGTGAATTTCCTTCAATAGACCAAGCATTAGAGATTGTGAGAAAAAAATTATTTAAGGAGGCATTTGGCATGCCTTTGGAGCAATAAAAGGATGAATGGACCGCGCCATTCCAGAAATTGCAAGGATGTTACAACATTAATGCTGATGAAGATGATGATCCGAGGAAGGTAAACATTGCTAAGATAGAAGGCCACATAAATGTGGAAGGACCAAGAGTTGAGATGCCATTCATAGGACAACCGATCAAAATAAAGAAAGTCAATACTGGGACAGAGGAGACACTGAATCTTTCCAATGTCAGAGATTATTGGGATACTGCTACCATTGATAAGATTACAGAGTTATTGCACAAATATCAGGACTTGTTCCTGACCAAGTTCACTGATATGAAGGGAATCAAAGGGCCTATGGGTGAGATGAGAATACCTTTGAAACCAGATGTGAAGCCAGTCAATCAAAGACCTTCTAGACTGTACCTGAAATACAAGGAAAAAGTGAGGATCGAGCTCAACAGAATGCTAGAAGCAGGGATTATTGAAACTGTCGAAGAGTCTGAGTGGATTAGCCCTATGGTGGTACAAGACAAGAAGGCAGGAGAAATCAATATCTGTGTGAACCTTAGAAAGTTGAATGATGTCTGTCTGCATGACCCTTTCCCTACACCCTTCATAGATGAAGTGTTGGATAACATGGGAGGCCAAGAAGTATATTCTTTTACATATGTCTTTTCAGGATACCATCAGATCCGCATTGCCAAGGAGTACATTCATAAGACTATGTTTTCCATAGAGTGGGGATCCTACCAATATACAGTAATTCCATTTGGATTGAAGAATGCCCCAACCATCTTTTCCAGGGTGGTGGTCGAAGCGTTCAAAGAATTTTTGCATAAATTTTTAGAAGCATACCTTGATGATTGAATTGTTTTTAGTTTGTTGATAAATCATATTGAATGTCTAAGGCTAATGTTGGACAAATGAAGGTAGTGTCAAATTTCTTTGAACCTAAACAAATGCATCTTCTTCGCACCATTCAGAGTGTTATTAGGTCATATTGTATGCAAGCAAGGATTGTTGGTTGACCCATCTAAAATTGCAATTATAGTTGATTTTTCACCTCCTACTTCAGTCAAACAACTGTGCACTACACTGGGCCATACTAGATATTACAAAAAATTTATCAAAGGATATGCCCAAATTAAATCACCAATGGAGAATCTGTTGGAGAAGGCCTACCAGTATGAGTGGACAAATGAATGTCAGCAGAGCTTCGACACAATGAAACAAAAGATGGTTACAACGCCCATTCTGGTTTTTCCAGATTGGAGCAAAGAATTCCATGTGCATGTCGATGCATTTTCTATTGCATTAGGATCAGTACTGGAACAACCTAGAGAAGGGGACATTGATCATCCATTAGCATTTGCGAGCAGGAAACTATCCACAGCTGAAGTTAATTACACCACTACAGAAAGAGAGGGACTAACCATGGTGTATGCACTACAAAAATTCCGCCACTACTTGTTGGGTGGACACTATAAAATGTTTACTAATCACTCTGCGTTGAAGTACCTAGTCAACAAGCCAGTGTTGGGGGGGAGAATATGCAGATGTCTTCTACTGCTTCAAGAATATGATTTTGAGATCATAGTTAATCCAGAAAGAATGAACAAGGGCCCAGACCACTTATCAAGGTTGGAACATGGTGAAGAACCTACCAATTTGGAGGATACATTACTGGATGCACAACTGCTCACCATTACAAAGATTGATGACCACTTCGAAGACATAGTCCAATTCCTGTCAACAGGAATGTGTCCAAGTGAGTATACAATTCCTTAGAAGAAACATCTAGTGGTGCGTGCTATGGACTTTTCACTTATAGCTAGATGGCTGTACAAAATGGGACTGGATGAAATATTAAGGAAGCGTGTTATGGAGACAAAGCAACCATTGATCCTCACAGAATATCATAAATGCATCGTAGGAGGACATTACACAGGGAAAGAAACTGCACAAAAGGTTTTGCGAGATGGCCTTCAGTGGCCTACATTACACATATATGCTAAAGTGTATGCCAGGGAATGTGATGTATGCCAGAGAATTAGAAAACCATCCTGAAGAGATGAAATGTCATTATCACCACAAATGACCCTACAAGCATTTGAAAACTGGGCCATTGACTTCTTAGGACCTATAAACCCAGCAGGAAAGCACACAGGAGCAAGGTACATTAATACTGTGACAAAATACTTAACAAGATGGGTCGAAGCCAAAGCAGTCAAGGAATGCAGTGCAACTACAATTGCCCACTTTATATTTGATGACATAATAACTAGGTTTAGATGCCCTAAGATCCTTATGAGTGATCAAGGTACACACTTCATGAATAATACAATTGAATCCCTGACTAAAGAATTTGCAGTCCACCATCAGAAGAGTACACCCTACCATCCACAAGCAAACAGAACGGTTAAAGCATTCAACAAGATATTGGAGATAGCATTGACAAAGATTTACAGTGTGAACAGGGATGACTGGAATTTAAGAGTACCAGTAGTACTTTGGGATTATAGAACCACTTGCAAGAAATTAACAATGCAGACCCCCTTCAAGCTTCTTTATGGTCTTGAAGTCGTTGTCCCAATGGAATAATTAGTACCAAGCCTAAGAATCGTTGAATTTACAAAAATGGATGATACTGACATTGTTTGCAAGAGGCATGCACAGTTGGTTGAACTGGAAGAAGACATATTCATTGCAGGATTCCATCAGCAAGTTCAGAAGGAACGAGAAAAGGCCTATCATGATAGGTGTAGAAATTTCAATACAAATTAAGTATTTCCTGCAATTCTCCTAATCTAACAATTATATGCCACTATTAAATACAAAATCACTTCTACTAATATTCTTGTGGAAATTAAACCACGATCACAAAGTGAAATATCAAGAACACATAACATAGAAGTTTTTCCCGGGAAAGCGTAAAGCTAAAAACCCCACTATCATATAGTATGTATATCATGGATCATAAAACAATCTTATACAAAACTTTAATCCAAGAGCTCTCAGTACAATACAATTGTCTCACATTCTCATACAAAAATTCAGTAAATACATGTGCCAATTTCTGTCTCCAAACAACCTGCCTCCTCTGCACAATCCCTGCAATTAGAATTCTCACAATGAATTCAAATTGCCTAGTTTGCACATGCTCATGAGCATATTCACTGCATGTGTGATTGCATGAGTGCACTTAACTCAAATCACAAATGATAGCTAAACTGTCTCTTTCACCTGTTATCCTAACTGGGTCTCCACTGAATCTGACATGCATGTAGTTAACCGTGGTGAATATTCAGTTTCATGTGAGTTCACTGATTGTGAATTAATGAATAATTAATTCACTAAACTCTAACTACTGCAAGTTTAGTTACAACTAGTACAACTGGGATTAACTCACTTAACTGAGTTAAACTACTTCGCAACTCTCATAACTACACTTATAATTTTGTCACAACTCCAACTCACTGAGTTATAAATTGAGATAATAGATAAATATTTATTGTCCAATTTATTTAAGGGAAAAGTAAATTAGACACATGTTTCTTGTTGACTTTTCAACACTCCCTCTCAACAAGAAAGGGATTATCCTTCACCCCAATCCTGTCTCTATGATATTCGAATTTTCTCCTGGTGAGCACCTTCCTTAGAATCTCTGCATCTTGATCTTTCGTAGGAACGTATTGAAGCAACATGATCTTCCGCTGCACGCAATCACTGAGATGATGATACCAGATATCTATACGCTTAGATCTATCATGAAACACAGGATTAATTGAGAGTTTAATGCAACTTTGATTATCACAATAAATCACCGTTGGATCTAAATGAGAACTAAACAAACCAACCATGATCTTTCTCATCTAGATAGCCTTACATGCAGCTTGACTCACTTCCATGTATTCTTCTTCCGCTAAACTAGGTGCCATGGATCTTTGTTTCTTGTTGTACCAAGAAACAGTTGTAGATCCGATACTAAAGATCCCCCATGATGTGCTCTTTCTGTCCATTGGGCTGCTCAGCCAATCTACATCTCTGAAGCCATGCAACTTCACCTCATCCATCTATCTGTACAATAATCCATACTCAGATGTGCCCTTCAGATATCTCAAGACATGATTACCCGACTTCCAAAAGAGTTTGGTAGGCTTAACCATCACTTGACTTAGCTGGTTAACCGCATAGAAAATGTTTGGTCTCATGTTCACTAAATACATTAGCGAACCTACTAATTGTCGATAGACAGTAGATTCCACTACCTCTCGAGAAGTAGCATCCTCTTTCCTCTAGTTTCCAAGAAGAGGAGTATACATGGGTTTGCAGCCTTCCATGTGAAACTTACCCAGTATCTCCCTTGCATAGTTTCCTTGAGACACAAAAATTTCACCATCTCGCTGCCATATTTCCAATCCAAGGAAATGATGAAGAAGGCCCAAATGCTTCATCTCGAACTCCTTTGCAAGATCATCCTTGCATGAGTGTATCATCTACTCATCACTAGTCAGTATTAAATCATCAACATAAAGAACAATGATTAAGAGCTTACCCTCCACCAAAATTTGGTATAGGTTTGTATCCACTTCACTTTTGGTGAAGCCCAATCCGGTGAAATAGTTGTCTATCCAAGTGTGCCAAGCATGGGGTGCTTGCTTCAGCCCATACAATGCTCTCTTGAGTCTGCACACATGTGAATCCCTATCAAAGGTCTCAAAACCTTCTAGTTGTTCAATGTACACTTCTTCCTCAATGATCCCGTTGAGGAATGCAGTTTTTACATCCATCTGATGAAGGCAGCAGCCCATCTGCGCTGAGAGTGCAAGGATGGATCTTATGGAAGACTACCTTGTGACAGGTGCAAAGGTCTCATCATAATCTATCCCCTCGATCTGTGAGAATCCTTGGGCCACAAACCTGGCCTTGTATTTCTCCACACTCCCATTAGCAGTTTGCTTTACCGTGTAGATCCATCTCGAACCTACCATTGATTTTTCGACCGGTCTTGGAACAATTTCCCATGCACTGTTTTTGACAATGGATTCATACTCCTCCACCATAGCATCAACCCAAGTGGGATCCTTCATTGCTTCCTGAAAGGAAGATGGTTCAGTCACAATACATTTTCTCATGAGAGCCATGTATACTCCTCCACCATAGCATCAACCCAAGTGGGATCCTTCATTGCTTCCTGAAAGGAAGATGGTTCAGTCACAATACATTTTCTCATGAGAGCCATGTGAAGTAGGGGCTCCTACATTCTATGCAGCATCTAGTCTCAATCTGTTAGCTTCTGTGGTGCACTTTCTGCCATTTCTAATGGATGGATCTGCATGAGTGGTTTCCTCTACTCCATGAACCTCCTCATGTGTCTAATCCACATCTTGAGACTCATCTTTGGGAACCAACAGTTCCTCTTCTGCATGCAAGTCTAGCTCCCTCTCAAGCGACAACTGCATGGCTTTCCCCTCATCGAATTTTATATCCCTTTTCATAACAGTCATCTTACTATTTGGAAAATACACAAAATAGTTATGGGGTGTTTCTATGTACCCCACAAATATCCCAACTTCAATAGTCGGTTCCAAATTCTTCCTAGCATCCTTGGTCACATGCACAAAAATAGATCAACCAAAAATCTTAAAATGAGAAACATAAGATTTCTTACCAATGAAAGCTTCTTTAGGTGTACTCATGCCAAGTATTCTATGAGGACAACAGTTTTTCACATAAACCACAGTATTGCATGCTTCTACCCACAAATGAATTGGTAGGCCCTGATCATGCAACATTGCTCATGTTTCACCCACGATTGTTCTATTCTTCCTCTTTGCAACCCCATTTTGTTGTGGGTTATGAGGCGCTGAGTTCTCTTCGAATTCCTTCTCTGCTGCAGACGTCCTTGAATTTTTTAGAGATGTATTCTCCACCATTATCGCTCCTTAGACCTTTCACTTTCTTCCCCGAATATTTCTCCACCAATGCTTTAAACTCACAAAACTTTGAGAATGTTTGATCCTTCTTCTGCATGAAGAATATCCAACATTTATGAGAAAAGTCATAAAAAAAATAACATAATACCTATGTTTTGTTGTTGAAGCAACCAAGAATGTTCCACACACATCTATGTGAATTCTCTCCAGGATCACCAAAGAATGGTTCTCCTTTTCATTAAAAGTGGACTTTACATACTTCCCCAGGGTGCACCCCTTGCACTAATCTAACTGAGAAAGTGTTCCCATTGGAAGTCCAGTAGATATTTGCTACATGATCTTCAAGGCTCCATGATGAAGATGGCCAATCTCCTGTGCCATATTTCTCCCTCATCTCGGCTCACCACTTTTTTTTCCTTGCCTATCATGGCACCTCAGCCATCTACCTCCAACATGTAGAGATTCTTAACTCAAATCCCTATCTTCTTGACATGACCCGTTGCTTTATGTCGCAGGAACACTTTTCCACCACTGAAAACAATGTCATAGCCTTTGTCCTCCAACATTGTGACTGAGACCAGGTTTTTCTTTAGACTTGGAACACGCATAACATTCTTCAATTGAAATGGTTTACTTGAATCCCTCTGAAAGGTGATGGTACCAATACCAATTGCACAATATCATCCATTTTTGCCCATCTTTATATGCATTATGATATCTTTCTCCTCCAAGTCACTAAAAAACTCTTTATCTCCCGTCATGTGGTAGGAAGCACCACTATGAAAATACCACATTGATCCTGATGCACTTGAAGCCATGCATGTGATCAAAGAGAATTCAAGTTCAAATTGCGAGACAAGAGCCTCACCAATTGCAACTCCAGCAACCATCTTGTTCTTCCTCTTCTGCAGACAGTTAGTAGCAATATGCCCATGTTCGTGACAGTAAAAACACTTCACTTTGGACAAATCCAACTTCTTGACTTTAGACTCAGATTTTGAATGGAATTTCTTCCCTTTCCCTTTCATTGCCTTGGAATTCAAAGAACAATCCTTTTCATCATTATGCTTTGATGAAGATCCATCTCTGGTGTTCCGCCTAAACTCCTCTTGCCCTAGATCCAACCATAGTCATTCCCAATCTGGAAACTTTTCCCTTCCATTGACAAAGTCTTGATAACTGTGCCAACTCTTGGGAATTCCTAGGATATCCAAGCTCACCAAATCATCAGCAGTGACTATTATTCCCACACTTCTAGGCTCATCACGACATTGGACAAACTTCGTGAGATATTTTGGAATGAAGTCTCCCTTGTCCATCTTGATCTTCCTAAGTTTATCTTTGAGCGCCAATTTCCTATGGTCACTGTTGTTTTGGAATAGATCCGTCAAAACCTTCCTCATTGCATGTGGTTTGGTTTTCACATGGAGACTTGAGACAATGTGGTCTCGTACTCCCTCCAAAAGAACCCTCCTCGCCTTTGCCACTTTCTTTTTCCATGCATCAAGATTTGCAGTGTCTGTTGCATCTGGCTTAGGAACATCTTTGTTAATGTAATCCTTCAAACCATTTTCTTCGATTACTACCTCCATTCTTTCCTTCCAAGCAATGTAATTCGAGCTACCCTCGAGTGCATACTCCAACCTAAATCCAATGAAATCCATTTCGATCTTGAATCAACAGTTGCACCAAGAAATTCCTTCTCCAAATTTGAATTTATCCAACCACAAACTCAACTGTTGCAATCCTTCTTTCCTTGGGAGGTTCACACCCCACGTGAGAGCAACCTGAGGGAAGTTCTCACCCTACCAGTGTACAAACTAAAAAAATCACAAGGAATTTTGCATTGTAATGCACTATGGGGTGAGGGAAGTTCGCACCTCTCCTTTAAGAATCCTGTGAGAATTTTGAGGAAGTTTGCACCTCTCCTTTGAGTAGGGTGCAAGAATTTATGCTCCCATAAATGTTTGAATTTTTTAGTACTAAGGTTCACACCCTGCCAGAGACAGGACTTGTGAGAATACAATTATTTTCTCACCTCACTTTCATGGCTCCGTGGATATAATACCATGTAGAAATTTCAATACAAATTAAGTATTTCCTGTGATTCTCTTGATCTAACAATTATATTCCATTGTTAAATACATAATCACTTCTACTAATATTCTTTCAGAAATTAAACCATGATCACAAAGTGAAATATAAAGAACACATAACACGTAAGTTTTTCCCGAGAGAACGTAAAGATAAAAACCACAGAATCATATATTATGTATATCATGGATCATGAAACAATCTGATACAAAACTCTAATCCAAGAGCTCTCAGTACAATACAATTGTCTCACAATGTCATACAAAAATTCAACAAATACATGTGCCACTTTTTGTCTCCAAACAACCTGCCTCCTCTGCACAATCCTTGCAATTAGAATTCTCACAATGAATTCAAATTACCTAGTTTGCACATGCTCATGAGCATATTCACTGCATGTGTGATTGCATGAGTGCACTTCACTCAAATCACAATTGATAGCCAAACTGTCTCTTTCACCTGTTATCTCAACTAGGTCTCCATTGGATCTGACATGCATGTAGTTAACCGTGGTAAATCTTCAGTTGCATGTGAGTTCGTTGATTGTGAATTAATGAATAATTAATTCACTGAACTCTCACTAGTGCAAGTTTAGTTACAACTAGTAGAACTGAGCTTAACTCACTTAACTGAGTTAAACTACTTCACAACTCTCATAACTACACTTATAATTTTGTCACAACTCCAACTCACTTAGTTATAAATTGAGATAATAGATTAATATTTATTGTCCAATTTATTTAAGGGAAAAGTGAATTAGACACATGTTTCTTGTTGACTTTTCAACAACAGGCACGTCAAGAAGAAGACATTCAAGCAAGGTGATTTAGTACTGGTGTATGAAAGTAAGTTTATCAAACACCCTAGGAAGTTCATAATGCATTGGCTCGAACCATATGAGATTGCCTATGTTACAGAAGGAGGAGCTGCGTAGCTGAAGACATTGAAGGGAGAATAGAAGGAAGGATTGGTGAATGGGAGTCGGCTGAAGTTGTACTATGATAACCAGTTGCCTCGCAGTTCTCAGTAAAAGCATGAGGAAAAGGGTCGAGGTACCAGGTGCAGTTGAAACTGGGTACCAGACACAAAATAGACGGTCTGCACAAGGATGGAAAGGAGGCATAAAGAAGAAAGCAAGGGCTGCACTGTGCAATCCAAAGTCGAAGTAAAACAAAAGGGTCAAATCTGAAGTGCCTTGGGACGAGTCACAGGTGAGTGTTAGGGGCCTGTTGGCCCTTGGTTATGGAAGGAAGTGAAGAACAAGGAAGGAAAGGTAAAAATCAATCTTCGTAGGAGACACAGTAAATGTCACTGAGTTGAAGTGAGCAAAAGAGCAAGAAAGATGGAGTGAAGTGCAGAAAATAAAGTCGTTGAACGAGGAGATCAGGGATGACAGATCAGCAAGGAAGAAGGATCGTGGAAAAATCAGCAAGTAGAGAAAGCCATCATTAGATGCTTTGGAGCACCGCGCGATGAAGAATGAAAGACAGGTTGGCGAAGTCCGGAAAAAGCAGGTCATGTTGAGCTAGGGTTTTAGACACAAGGGTTTTGGTATCTAGGGCTTTGGCACCTAGGTTTCAACCTAAGGCTGTCGGTGAGGGATTATAATGTATAAATAAAGGTCAAGAGGACTTGGGTGGGGTTGGCCATTGAGTATTGGTATGATATTGTTGTTATAGCTCTGTTGTGGAGGGAGAGGATTGTATTGTGAGATCTTCAACTATGTGTGAGGTTCAAGTCCTGTAGCTGGGTGTGCAAGAAAGGGAGAGGAAGAGAAAGAAGAAAGAAGATATGCTAGCTAGGAGCGTAGATAAGAAATGTATGCTTTACCTTAATAAATCATAAGCATAGTTCTATGGACATATCCCTAGAGAGAGTGTGACCCATGTATATTTTGTGTTGTATGTGTGATTGATGTCTGGATCTCTGTCATTGTTATATTGTTATTTGTAGTTTTATGTTAGATCATATCTATAGTTGCGCAAGATAGAACTAGCTGATAAGTAATATATGAATGTTGTATTGTTGTTGTGATAGATCCACTTGATATTCCCCTGGTTGTAGATATTCATGTCCCGCAACCCTCCTCTTAGCTGCTTCGGGTGAGACTACATCTTCTTCGCAAGTGTTTCCGAAAGGGTCGGTAGTTAGGGTTTTGTTGGTGCATTGTTGTAGCATTGAACCCCGGGTCTACCCCTATGCCAACACATATCATTCCACTTAATTTGTTCCAACGGTCATTGTCGCTCTTCCTCCTAAGTTTATGATCTCTCTGACTTATAAGTTTTTCTAAGTGTTCAAGGATCTCGACCTTTTCTCCTTCTGTGAGTCCGTCTCTTGGACCTCGTCTGCACTTTTGGAAACTTCTATCTCTTCTGGATTTTCTCGTCTTGTTCTCTCTTGAGGTTTGGTTCGTTGTTATTCTTTCCATAAATGAAAAACACACTCTTCCTGTAAACATGCCAACAATATCCCCCTTTGGAATTGATGGAAACCTTGAAAGGTTGCACTATTCTTCTTAGACCTCCAACTGTAGCATCCAGACCACACATTTTTATCCCCCTTTGACATCAATGTCAAAGAAAAATTGAGAGTGACTCTGTTATCCTCCTAATCAGAGATGCAATAAGCATTCTCCCCCTGATTAGAGATACTATGATCACTCTCCCCCTGATAATATAGAATATTTTAACTTGATAACAGGGTCACACCCAAATTTTAGCGTAGATACTCAAACTGATATTTTGCAAGCGGTTTAGTGAAGATATCAACAATCTAATATTTGGATGGAATATAATGCAAAGCAACAATAGTGTTGGTTACATGTTCCCTCAATAAGTGATACTTTATGGGTATATGCTTGGTCTTGGAGTGAAATATAGGATTCTTTGACACACTAATTGCACTAGTATTATCACAATTAATTGGGATCGGTGTAGTATATTTTGCCTCCAATTCTGCAACTGTATGAATCATCCACAATACCTAGGTACAACATGTGGCAGCTGCAATGTATTCAAATTTTGTAGTTTATAAAGAAACAAAACCTTGCTTCTTGCTCAACCATGATAGAAGGGAATCTCCTAAGAAGAATGCACCTCCACTCGTGCGTTTCCTTTCATCCATGTTGTTGGCATTAGAAGTCACTCCTGGATTGCAGCAGGAGTAAGCCTGAGGCCCATCAGTTTATGTCACTATTTTTTGATAGAGGGTGATGAATGGAATTAAACTCAGAACAATATCCTTTTAACTCAGAAACTAGGCCAAGCATGCACAAGCAGATGAGGTCTTGGTTCAACTTCAGATAGTAAGTTATAATAAGGGTGAGTAGGAGGAAGACTTATGTGAGGAAATGCGAAGGGCTGTTATAGGCATCGAGATTCCAACAGCCTGTAGAAGAAAAATTTGAACATAAAAACTTCTTATATTCAAAAGAAGAAACATTAAAAGAACATAACAGCGTTATAATAAATCCTTTATCATAACACAATCACGACAATTCATGTGAATCAATCAATCATGAACCCTTTCAGTATGAAATCGAAACAAGATGAAAAAGAGAGTTGCCTTACATTAAAAAAGGAAATTTCATATATAGATACATAGCTAGGAAAACCAATGCTTCATTAAAAACTTATAGTCGGGAGCTCTACGCTACCATCCATGCTCACAAAATATCAAAACCGAGTCTATATACTCAGAGAAATTCACCTCCTTGGCCCCAGGAGGGTAGATGAGCTACCTCATTTAAGGATTTATGTGTGCATGATCTTCCTTCAAACTGTACATGCAACTTCTTGTCTGACACTACTTCAGACGACATGACTTCTGTAGGGAAACTATCCATCGGAGTACCATGAGTTGACTGCTTATGTCTCTTCCCACACCTTCCATTTATGGGTTGAGCTGAGGTCTCAACCACCTGCTCAATATTCATTAACTACTTCTTCCATGGAGGGTGGTTGAGACTGAATATGTAGAGAGTGACCACGTGTCGGCTTTCCAAAGCTTGGAGGCTAGCCTTTATTCCTTCAGGTTTCATTCTCAACGTAACCATAGGGCCATGCAACTATCTTCAAGGATGCTTCGGCATTTTCCTTTCGGGGATTTCCTCATGCTGTGTCTAGGATCCTCGATACCCTGTGCTGTGAAATTTCCCTATCCAAACCAATGACTTGATCTTCCCTTAACATCGACAACCAGGATTTCTTCCTTATCTGGCTCTTATTCGTCTATGGTCTGAACATGCACCTATCTTTTCCCTTTGGTCCTACTTTCTATATGATAGTGTGTTGTGACCTTGCGCTAAAACCAAAGGTACTCCATGGATTTCAGGTATTGGTGATGGGAGGGAGTGAACTCCTCACCCTTGATAGTCTCGGTAGCCGAAATACCAAAACGGCTCCTGGGGGATTTTACATTTCACGTTTCTTGGTTTCAAAATGTAGCGGAGAAGTAACCCCTTGTCTTTCAAAGTCCTGATAGTCGGAATGTCGAAACGGCTCCTGGAGGATTTTACATTTCGCCTTTCGGGGTTTCGAAATGTAGTGGAGAAACGACCCCTTGTCTTTCAAAGTCTCGGTAGCTGAAATTATGAAATGTCTCCTGGGGGATTTTACATTTCGCATTTCAGGATTTTGAAATGCAGTGGAGAAGAAACCCCTTGTCTTTCAAATTCCTAGTAGCCGAAATGCCGAAACAGCTACTGGGGGATTTTACATTTCGTGTTTCAGGGTTTCGAAATGCAGTGGAGAAGCAACCCCTTATCTTTCAAATTCTCGGTAGCCGAAATGCCAAAACGACTAATCATTTTGTGACTTTGGCCATAAGAGATGAGCCCATGCGCTAAACCTTGTGCAACTCTGCAGCTCAATCTTACTCGATGACCATTAATCTGCTCCATCTATGGATCTGCACCGTTGAAAACAAAATCCCTGCTCGCTTGATTTTAAGCCCAAAATGGACTTATTTTGTGTGTTGTGCTTGGCATTTATGACTGCGACCTTTGAATAAAATGCATTTTATGGTTTTTTTAACCCCATTTCTACACATTTACACCAAGGTCCTGAAATTGGAGAGAAACACCCCCTTGCAAGAATTGGCACTAACATTTGGCTCCATGGGGGATAGAGTCGTCCCTACGATGCTCTAAGAACTCCTTCTGCAGTTCGAGTTTCCTTTCGTTGGGCTATGGAGTCATTTATTAAGATGAAAATAAACAAAAAAACAATATTTACAAAAACAGAGGAGTCGTCTAAGGCTCAAACAAAACATTTCTTTAGGAAATGCCCATTTACTAGGCCATTAAAAACCTCTTCACCCTCCAAATCCTGCAACCTGTATGTGTTATTTAAGAATACTTCAGAGATTTTGAAGGGCCTGATCCAGAGGGCATCAAACTTGTTGTGTTTTCCCCTATCCTTCCTGGGTGCATCCCATTTAAGCACCAAATCTCCCAGCTTGAATTCCTCCTTCCTTACCTTCCTGTCAAAGTCTTGCTTGATCCTCTACTGATGACTATGAGCTATTTCCATTACCTGCTCCCTGACCTATTGCACTTCCACCACTTGATGAATTATTCTGACCATATGGTCTAGCTCTCTTTCATGATCTTGAAAGAATTTCGCTACCGGTAAAGTGAGTTGAGTGGGAAACACAGCCTCCGTCCCATAAACAATTTGAAAAGGTGAGGTGCCTAGGGACTTCTTTGTTGTCACTCGATTGGCCCATAGACGGAATTTGAGCTTTGAATCCCAAGCCCTCTTATTGTTTTCCAATAACCTTTTAATGAGTTTGATTAGACTTTTATTGGAAGATTCTGGCAATCCATTTCCTTGAGGATAATAGGGAGTGGAGTGAATTAGTGAAATCTCGAACTGCTCACAGAACTTAACCAGGGGCTCAGACTTGAAAGAAGCAGCATTATCAGTGACACTTTTATTGGGACAACCAAATCTGGCTATGATATCCTCCAGGAAGCTGATAATTACCTTGTGTGAAGCGCTCCTGGTGGGGGCAACTTCTATCCACTTCGTGAAATAGTCTATTGCAGTTAGGATCCACCTGTGCTGGCCACTTGAAGGAGGATGAATTTCTCCAATGAAGTCCAACCCCCACTATTGAAAAGGTGCTAAAGCTACTACAGGCTTTAGTGGCAGAGATTTGAGTTGTTGCTTTCCTGAGAACCTTTGGCATTTGATGCAAGCTCTGACTTCTCTACAGACATCAGTGAATAAGGTGGGCCAGTATTACCCATCCCTAAGAATTTTGCGGGTTGTGGTATTCCAAAAATGATTCCCTCCATAAAGGCTGCTATGGAAATCAAACATAACTTTCTGGGCTTCTTTGGGTTCAGGCACCTCAGAAACACCCCTAGAGGATCTCTCCAATGCAATACTTCGACAATAAGGCAATATCTGACCGCCTTGAGCTTTAAATATCTTGCCTTTCTTTTTCCCATTCCATCAGGAGGCTTCAACTCTTGCAAGAATTACAAAATGTCTCTGTACCAGGTGCATTCTGCTAGTGATAAGCCACCCTGAGAGATTTTGCTGGACGACTCAACTTGTTGATTTCCTAAGCAAGCATTGATGAAGCTAACCCCCAAGGCCTTGCAATTGGATTCATCCAGCAGCTTGGCTAAACCCTTCCCTTTAACCAACTTGGTGGGATTTATCTGCAGGTCAAACTCAAGGATCTTGGAAATCCATTTACCTCTTCTCCCATCTATGTCACGCTGTATAAGGATGTCTTTCACAGAGGCTGAAGGAACGTATGCAGTCACTCTTGAGTGCAAGACATAGTCTCTAAAAGATTTCAAAGACTTCACCAAGGCATAGGCCTACTTCTCCATGATCTCATACCTGATTTATGCATCTCTTAATGCCTTACTAAAGAAGGAAATTGGTTGCTCCTGCCCTTCCTCATTTTTCTGCAATAAGACCATTGCTACTGTATCAAAAGAAGCAAAAGAAAAATTTAGGAAATCCTTGGAATAATCAGGACTAATCAGCACAGGTGCCTCAATCAATGCCCTTTTTATTTGGATAAAATATTCCCTAGGTTCAGCAGTCCATTTTACTTTGTTTCCCTTTCTGAGCATGGTTGTGAGGTGTTTCACCAACTCAGCAAAATTTGAGATGAACCTCCTCAGAAAGTTAATCTTCCCTAAAAAATCATGAACTTCCTTTCTAGACTTGGGAAGTGAAAGGGTATGAATTGCCTCTACCCTGTTGGGATCAATTCTCACTCCCTTTGCTAATACTATATGGCCTAACAACTTCCCCTCCTTCATAGCAAACAAAGATTTCTTGGGATTTAAGGAAAGGCCAAACCTATGGCATTTCAAGAAAACTTTCGTCAAGTGACAGTGGTGCTCCTCATCAGACTTGGAGAAGACTGTGATGTCATCTAGATAGATCACCACAAACTGATCTTTCTCCCCGATGAAGGCTATTTCCATGGCTCATTGAAATGTTTCTCCTGCATTCATTAATCCAAAAGGTATTTTGGCATACATGAATGTGCCCCAAGGAGTGGTGAAGGTTGTTTTTTCTCTATCCTCAAGCATGACTTATATCTGATTATAGCCAAAAAAACCATCAATCATGGATATCCTAGATGCACCAATTACCCTCTGCAATATGTGTTCCATGTTTGGCAAGGGATAGTTGTCTTTCTTTGAGCTCCTGTTTAGGTTCTTGAAATCAAAATAGAGCTTGATTTCTCCACTTTTCTTCCTCACTGGGACCAAATTGGCCACCCACTCAGAATATCTCAAGGGGACAATGATTTGGTCATCTAACAACTTCTTCACTTCTCTCTCCATGACATGCAATAACATGGGATTTATCTATCTTAACTTCTTCCTAAATGGCTTAGCTTCTCCCTTCAGTGGGATCTTGTGTTCAATGACAGTTGTGTCATATGTCTTGTTGTCTTCATAGGTCCATGCAAACACATCACCAAATTCTCTTAACAACTCGGTATATTCAGCCCTCTGCTCTTTGGTCAAACTACTTGACAACTTGACAAACTTAGGCTCCTCCTGTGTGCCGATGTTGCACTCCGCTGTATCAACATCTCCATTTGAAAAGCTACCCTTTACTTCCACATCATTTCCATCGAACAATCTTTCTAGAGGGACTAGTCCTTTCAGAATGTGATTGCTGGGAAAATGAATAATATGGTTATTAGCAATTTTATTTAAAAATATCTCAGGGTGAGGGTGACTTTCGAGATCAGGCTCCTAATCAATGTGTAGTGCAGAAAATTTATCAATAGACTGAAGAATTTTTTTGATTTCAAGATCGCCTTCAAATACCTTCCAATTCTTGATACTGTCCAGGACAGATGGCCTATATCTTATCTCAACATCATATTTGATCTTAGGCGAAAGAGGGATCTTGAACAAACTAGTTGAGACAGCTAAGGAATCGGCAAAAGTATTTTCCTTTCTTGGAATAAAAGAAATGTTGAAAGTTGAGAAAAAATTAACAATCAGGTCCCACACCTCATTTTTGTAACCCCTGAGTCGAGGATGCTTAGCCCGATAAGCATTTTGGACTTGCTAGATTATCAACTTAGCATCTCCGAACACTGCTACCTCCTCAATTACCATTTCTTTTGCAACCCTTAAACCTAGAACAAGAGCTTCATATTCTACCATATTATTGATAGCTTCAAATTCTAGCTTCTATGACAGGGATATGGTTTCCTAACAAGGCGACACAAAAACCACTCCAGCACCAGCACCTTCGCTAGAAGAAGATCCATCAAAGAACATCTTCCAAACAGAGGTGGTTGAAGGAGGTATCTCGTGATTAAATATGGGTTTCTTTCTGATTTGAAAAGGGGCTTCAAGAGTATCAGTGAGCTGCAATAAACTAGACCCCAAATTAGTGTCAAGCGCAAAGATAGGATGATTGGTGGGGTCTGCTTCATCACTAACAATGTAGGCCATATGATCTTCTTTGTACAACCTCCTATGCTCCCCTCCAAAGACTGGAATGGTGGCATATGTGATATCCATCTGTATTGTTCCTCCAAGTTTTATAATCCAAGATCTTGACAATAGCATGCCGAACTATGGGGGAACATCAACTACTACAATGTCCATGACCACACTCTTCATTGCCAACTGAAATAAAGAGACCACCAATTCTTTGATGAATCCAAGGAATTGCACCCTCCTTCAATCAAAAGAGTATAAATTGTGATAATCCTTTGTCATTTCCAGTCCCAATTCTTCCATGACTATTTTGGGCATAAGGTTGTGGGAAGCTCCTAAATCCATGAGGCAATTATGCAGCACCTTATCATGTATGTTCAGGGATGTGTAGAAGGGAGGGGATGAATCATCTCTATCTTCTACCATGGGACCTAGGACGACTGCTAGCTTCTCATCTTGAAGACTTATTGAGTCTGTGGAGAGCTGGGGGGACTCAGATTGTAGCAGTTTGGAGAGGGACCTTTTGAAATCTTCATTTTTAACTAGTTCTGAGAGGGGTTCGGGAATTTTAATCTTTTGAATTTCATGCTCAAAACTAAAGGAGGAAAGAGGCTTAGGAGATTCCCTTACCTCATAGATAGGTTCTTTGGCCATTGGCAAAGTATTCTGAGTTTTCTTTTCTTTACTAGTGATTGTTGCAGGTTTAGAAGGTTTTTTTGTTATGAGAGGTTGATCATGGCTATCAAAATTCCCTTCTTTCTTCTTTGACCTGAGATGATATCTGTTAGGAGTTTTGTTATCCTTTTCCCCTTTACTCCACTCATTGATTTGAATGTTCATAAGGGATCCTTCGTACGCAAATTGAGTCAAATGGGGAAAAGGGGAAGTGTCTTCAATACAATGAATTTTGAGGTCGAGCACATCTATCTCTTCTCCTTCCTCATGAGCAACTAAATTATTTTGGAGAGGGGTTTGAATCCTCTGATCATCTCTATCTGTGCTCCTTTGTTCCCTTGGAAAATCCTATGGCACATTGTTGCTAGGCCTCCTGAAGCCTCTGTTATTAGTATTTTGGGGATTTATGTACATGGGCTTCCCTTCTAACTCCCACCTTTCCATTCTAGCCGAAAGCGACTTTATCACTTTAGTTATTTCGTCCATTTGAAGGGGAAGGGGAGAGGAATTGGATGGGGAGGCTTCAGGTCTCTTCCTGGATATGTCTCTATCAACCTTATTCTTGAGTCAGTCAATAGCCAATATGTTAGATTCTACTTCCACAGCTGCATCCTACATGTGAGCTAGAGTAGTTTCTCTCCTTTCCCTCAACAAGAGGCAGAAATTGGGATCAAAAGCACTAGAATAAATGATTTTGGCAGAGGCTTCTGAGGGATTTATCTCAGTGGGGATCTTATTGTACATTTTATTGAATCTCTTGGAGAAGTCATAGATAGAATCTCCTTCCTTTCTCTTCAAAGACCCAAACTCTGTCATGTAATACATGAAGTCTTTTTTGTCTCCCCACTGTCTCAAAAAGGCATTATCCAAATCTTCAATCCCATCGATAGATCCAAGAGGAAGGGCCCTAAACCACTTTCTAGCCTCACCTTAAAGGCTATGGATGAAAATTCTCATCCATACGTCTGCATGCATGATAACATGATCATCTATAAAACTATAAAAGGCTTCAAGGTGTTCTTTTGCAGTTATGTGCCCTTTGCCTGTAAACTTGGGTAGCTGCTTAAGGTAGCCATCTAATGGAAGGACATTGAGAGGTTGAGGTAACAAAAGGGGAGCATACCTAGCAACTATTATAGCCTCCATTCTGGTCATGGGGGGATTTTCTCCTGCCATAGGAATATTAGGTGGAGGAGAACTCAAAGGAGAAGGAGCTTGAATAGGGGATACTAGAAATGAGCTTCCAGGTGGAAGGGGAAACAATGGGGGATTCAGAGAGAAGGCTAAGGGGCTCGAGTCAGCAGATGCTTCTCTCTGTATAGTAGCAGCAACAATAATAAGAGGAGGGGTGGTAAATCTAGGAGTGGGGAAATCTTCTGTGGTCCTCAGTTTACACCAAGGTCCAGCATCAGGGGATAGGGGAGTGACAAGGATTTTTCATCCAATCCCAGACCAGGAGGGGAAAACTCAGCAAGAACACTTCTGAAATTCAGGAAATGGGAAACTTCAGAAAAAGGTCTGCTAGGGAGCTGAGAAGAAGGAAGTGGAGTTTCTATAGAAAGAGGTGGAAAATTACCTGGTTCAGCAGTGGAAGTTTCTCCTTCATAGGCCTTTCCTTTTTTGATAATCACCTCTGGATCAACTTTAGGTGTAGCTAGAGGCAGCTGTGGATGGGACTACATGTGTCTACCTTTAGAAGCCACAACTAAAATAGTAGGGTTTCCACAATGGATTTGTCAAGTGCACAGTAGAAATATCATAGGGCTCTGATGCCTGATGCACCTTCAGAATCAGAGGCTCGATGTCGTTTGATCCCAGGGAAAATTTTCAACTTCGTCCCTAGCAACGACGCCAAAAATGTTGGCGTCAGAAGTCACTCCTGGATTGTAGCAGGAGCAAGCCTAAACCCCATCAGTTTATGTCACTATTTGTTGATAGAGGGTGATGAATGGAAGTAAACTCGGAACAATATCGTTCTAACTCAGAAACTAGGCCAGACATGCACAAGTAGATGAGCTCTTGGTTCAACTTCAGATAGTAAGCTGTAATAAGGGTGAGTAGGAGGAAGACTTCTGTGAGGAAATATGAAGGGCTATTGTAGGCATCGAGCTTCCAACATCCTGTAGAAGAAAACTTTGAACACAAGAACTTCTTATATTCAAAAGAAGAAACACTAAAATAACATAACATCATTATAATAAATCCTTTATCATAACACAGTCATGACAATTCATGTGAAACAATCAATCATGAACCCTTTTAGTATGAGATCGAAACAAGATGAAAAAGAGGTTTTCCTTACATTAAACAAAGAAATTTCATATACAAATACATAGCCAGGAAAACCAGTGCTTCATTAAAACATTACAGTCGGGAGCTCTACTCTACCATCCATGCTTACAAAATATCAAAACCAAGTCTATATAATTAGAGAAATTCACCTCCTTGGCCCCAGGAGGGTAGCTGAGCTACCTCATTTAAGTATTTATGTGCACATGATCTTCCTTCAGACTGTACATGCAACTTCTTGTCTGGCATTGCTTCAGACGACATGGCTTCTGCAGGGAAACTATCCATCGCAGTACCACAAGCTGACTGCTTCTGACTCTTCCCACGCCTTCCATTTATGGGTTGAGATGAGGTCTCAACTACCTGCTCAATATTCATTAACTGCTTCTTCCATGGAGGGTGGACGAGACTGAATACATAGAGAGTGACCATGTGTCATCTTTCCAAAACTTGGAGGCCAACGTTCATTCCTTTAGGTTTCATTCTCAACATAACCACAGGGCCATGCAACTGTCTTCAATGATGCTTCGGCATTTTCCTTTCAGGGATTTCCTCATGCTATGTCTAGGATCCTCGATACCCTATGTTGCAAAATTTCCCTATCCAAACCAACGAATTGATCTTCCCTTAACATCGACAACCAGGATTTCTTCCTTATCCGGCTCTTAGCCATCTGTGGTCTGAATAGGCGCCTATCTTTTCCCCTTGGCCCTACTTTCTATATGATAGTGGGTTGTGACCTTGCACTAAAACCAAAGGTACTCCATGGATTTAAGGTATTGGCGATGGGAGGGAGTGAACTCCTCACCCTTGATAGTCTCGATAGCTAAAATGTCGAAACGGCTCCTGGGGGCATTTACATTTCCCGTTTCGGGGTTTCAAAATGTAGTGGAGAAGTGACCCCTTGTCTTTCAAAGTCTCGGTAGCTGGAATGCCGAAATGGCTCCTGGGGGATTTTACATTTCACGTTTCAGGGTTTCGAAATGCAGTGGAGAAATGACCCCTTGTCTTTCAAAGTCATGGTAGCTGAAATGTCGAAATGGCTCCTGGCGGCTTTTACATTTCACATTTCAAGGTTTCGAAATGCAGTGGAGAAGCGACCCCTTGTCTTTCAAAGTCCCGGTAGCTGAAATGTCGAAACGGCTCCTGGGCTCTTTTACATTTCGCATTTCGGAGTTTCGAAATGTAGTGGAGAAGAAACCCCTTGTCTTTCAAAGTCCCGGTAGCCGAAATGCCGAAAATACTAATCATTTCATGACTTTGGCCATAAGAGATGAGCCCATGCGCTAAACCTCATGCAATTTCACGGCTCAAGCTTACCCGATGACCGTCAATATGCTCCATCTATGGATCCTTGCCATTGAAAACAAAATGCCTGCTCACTTGATTTTAAGCCCAAAATGGAATTATTCTGTGTGTTGCACTTGGTGCTCATGACTACGCCCTTTGAATAAAATGCATTTGATGTTTTTTTCAACCCCATTTCTACGCATTTACACCAAGGGCCTGAAATCGAAGAGAAACACCCCCTTGCAAGAATTGGCGCTAACACACACAGTTAGCCCAATCAACATTTGAATAGACTAATAGTTGAACATTTTGATTCCTAGGATAGCATAGGCCATAGTTCATTGTTCCTTTCAAGTATCTTAATATTCATTTGACAACTAAAAAATGACTCTGTTGAGGTGCAGCCGGATACCTTCCTACCATTCCAACATCATGCATTATGTCTGGATGGGATGTTGTGATGTAAAATAGGTTTCCTTTCATAGACCTATATGAACTCTGATCAACATCAGGTGAGTCATCATCCTTTCTTAACTTGCATCCAGTGACCATAGGTGTGTGCATAGGTGTAGAATCTTCCATTTGAAACCTTTTCAACATTTCTCTTAGATATTTCTCCTGAGAAAGAAATATTCCTTCATACCTATGAGTAATTTGAAGACCAAAAAAAAATGGGACTTCCCCTATCATAGACATTTCAAATTCAAACTGCATGGCAGAAGCAAACCATTGTACCAATGAAGCATTAATTATTCCGAAGATGATGTCATCTACATATAACAACACAATGAGCAAATCATTACCCTTTGTTTTGATATATAGATTTTTTTCAACCATTCATCTCTTGAACCCTTTTTCTTGAAGATACTTATCCAGTCTATAATACTAGGAATGAGGATGTTGTTTCAACCCATATAAGGCTTTCTTCATCCTGTAGACAAAGTTAGGATTATCTGACAGTTGGAAACCCTATGGTTGTTACATATAGACTTCTTATTTTAGACCTCCATTTAGAAAAGATGACTTGACATCCATTTGATATACTTTAAACTGTTTATGACAAGAATAGATAAGAAACATTATAATAGCTTATAATCTTGCTATGGGCACAAATGTTTCATCAAAATCCAGTCCTGTTATTTGAGCATTTCCTTTGCAGACCAATCTAGCCTTATTTCTTACAATATTTCCTTGCTCATTCATCTTATTTTTGTAGACCCATTTGGATCCTATTGCATTTTTATTTTCTGGCCTAAGAACGAGTTCCCAAGTGACATTCTTTTCAATCTGGTCCACGTCCTCATTCATTGATTTTAACCAATTTATGTATTTGATGGCTTCATTAAAGCTCTTGGGTTCCACCATGGATATGAAGGCTATATGTGATTGCTCAGTGTCGTTGATTATCTATCTCCTTGTTTGTACACCTTTGTCTTTCTCGCCAATTATATGACTTTCAGGATGATTCTTTAGAGTAATTATGGAGGAAGGATTTGATGTTGATTTTTGTCCTAACTCTTCTTGTCTGGGTGTCTCTTCTCCACCTGATTCATCATCTTCTCATGACTCTGAGATTTGTTGTTCTTCATTTTCATTATTCTCATCATCGTTTTCATCTGGCTTATTGCTTATTCTCTGTTGATCTTTTACACGATATTCTTGATCAATTTGAACATCAATACAGTCTACTAATTTATGCATTCTTTTGTTAAAGCATCTGTATCCTTTATTGTTCTTTCCATATCCTAAGAAGATACCTTCATCAACTCTACTATCAAATTTTCCCATATGGTCATCATTATTCTTCATATAACATTTACTTCCAAATACTTTGAAGTGCTTGATTGATGCAGGTCGACCAAACCACAACTCATATGGAGTTTTATCAATGTTTTGCCTTAGATGTGCTTTGCAAGATACCAGATATATAAAATATGCAGAACAAAAATAAAATGCTAGAAATGGCAGAATAACAGTAAAATATCTAGCATAATCTTCACAATAACACAGAAATGATATAAGAATAGCAATAGAAATAGCACTTTGATTCAGAAAGCAATGTTCACAGGCCTCTTCGAAAGGGAAACCTCCAATCGAGAAGTGCTCTATTACAATAATCTTCAAGCTAGGGTTTTCATACCCTCGACCCTTATTTAGACTAAATATGTCTATTAAGAGAAACATCTAGAGGAAGATCCTTCTAGAAGTGGAAGCTTCTATTAGGTCTTCTTAAATCCACCTTATTCTATTTTATTGAAAGGCCTTATTAATATTGACCTTTATTACATCTGAATACATTGATCTACCTATGTGCGGGTTAGGACATTAACATGTCTACCCCCTTAAAAACAACCTTGTCCTCAAGGCTTGAGATGTGGAAACTGTTGCAGAATGGTAGTTGGTTCCCAAGTGGCATCTGCTGGAGTCATATCTTTCTACTGTACTAGTACTTCCTTGATGGTTCTCTGACGCAAGCGACGCTCACGCTGGTCCAAAACTGCTTCTGGCTGTAGCCAAATAGATCCTTCTTCAGCTAACTCTAGAAGGTTGGTTTGAATTTGGCACGTGGTTCCGATCACCTTCTTCAAGCATGAAACATGAAAAACAAGATGTAGCTTCAACTGAGTAGGAAGAGCTAACTGATATGCAACTTGTCCCGCATGCTTGAGAACTATGTAAGGGCAATAAAATTTGGGTGCTAGCTTCTGACAATGCTCAGCCTTGAGGGAAGTTTGCTTATATGGTTGCAGTCTCAGAAACTCTTGATCCCCTTCTGCAAATTGACGTTCAGAGCGACCTTGATCTGCTTGCTGCTTTATTCTATTCTGTGCCATGACCAAGTTCTCTTTAAGGGTACGAAGGATATCCTCTCAGACTATAAGTTTTTGGTCAACCGCCTGGACCTTTGAGGTACCCGGTAAGTATGAGAGAACTGAAGGTGGCTTCTGTCCATATATTGCTTCAAAAGGAGTCATGTGAGTGGTTGTATGGTATGTAGTGTTGTACCACCATTCGATGAGGGGTAACCATTGAGCCCACTGGTGTTGTTTTTTAGAGGCAAAGCACCTCAGATATGTTTCCAAACACTTGTTGACAACTTCTGTTTAACCATCCGTCTGGGGATGATAAGATGAGCTGAGATGCAATTGTGTGACTTGTAGCTTAAACAGTTTTTGCCAAAAATTGCTTGTGAAAGTTGGGTTTCGATCAGAAACAATAGAGTGTGGCATGCCATGAAGCTTGAAGACCCAGCCCATGAAAATTTGAGCCACCGTGGCTGCAGTAAATGGGTGGTGAAGAGTGCAAAAATGAGCATACTTGGAAAGGTGATCCACCACCACCATTATGACTGATTTATTCCCCGATTTAGGTAAGCCTGTAATAAAGTCCATAGAGATATCCTTCCAAATAGCAGGGGGAATCGAAAGTGGTTGGAGGGTGCCTAGAGATTTGACTGTTTCTCCCTTGTTGCATTAACACACCTCACATTCAACAACAAACTTATGGATGTCCTGTTTCATACCATCCCAGAAAAAAGAATGCTTGACTCAGTCATATGTTTTGGTGAATCCTGAGTGCCCTGCTATGGGTGTAGCATGAAGCTCAAAAAGCACTGTGGATTTGAGCTTGGATTGTTTACTTAAATACAAGAGGCCTTTGTATCAAAGCTCATCCTGGAGCCAGGAGTACCCTAGGGGAGTTGAAGCCTTGTTCTGCAGTTGTTGGATCAGATGCAAACTTTTGGGATCTTGAAGCCATTCCTGGTGCACAGCTTGGAGCCAATCAGGTACAATGAAGGAAAGAGAAAAAAGGGATCCTTCGTCTTCATATTTTTGGGATAGTGCATCTGCCACGACATTGTCTTTTCCCTTCTTGTAAATGATCTCATAATCATATCCAAAGAGCTTAGTCACCCATTTTTGTTGTTCCTAGGAGGAAATGCATTGTTCCAGAAAGTACTTGAGGCTTTGATGGTTGGTCTTAATTTGGAAGCGTTTCCCCAAGAGATAAGGATGCCACAACTCAATGGCATGCAAAATCGCCAACATTTCTTTTTCATAAATGGGTTTGCCCAAATTCCTTTCAGATAGTTGCTTGCTAGTGAAGGCCAATGGTCAACCCTCTTGCATAAGGATAGCACTAATTCATTTCCCTGAGGCATCACATTCCAACACAAAGGTCTTTGTGAAGTCGGGAATGGACAGAACTGGAGTGGTGCACATGGTCGTCTTCAAAGTTTGAAAATCTTGAGTAGCTGCTGGAGTCCAAGTGAAAGAGTTCTTTTTGAGAAGAGCCGTGAGAGGTGCTGCAATCTTTCCGTAGTTCTTAACGAACTTGTGATAATACCCTATGAGGCCCAAAAATCCATGCAATCTTTTGAGAGTCTTTGGGTGCGGCCAGTCTTGCATAGCTTCAATCTTTTTTGGGTCCACCCTGACACCATCCTTTCCCACTAGATGACCCAAGTATTCTACTTCTGAGGCACCAAAAGAACATTTGGACTGTTTCAGGAAAAGTTGGTGCTTAGAGAGTAGGTGGAGAACTTGATCCACATGAGTAAGATGGTCTGTCTAGGTTTTGCTATAGATGAGGATATCATCAAAGAAAACTAAGACAAAATGACTGAGAAAAGGGAAGAAGACATGGTTCATGAGGCTCTGGAAGGTGGAGGGGGTGTTACACAAACCAAAGGGCATGAATAAAAACTCATAGTGGCCCTCATGAGTGCGAAAGGTGGTCTTGGGAATGTCGGCCTCTTTCATAGGTATCTAGTGATAGCCCGAGCGAAGATCAAGTTTGGTAAAGAATTGGGCGCCACTCAATTCATCCAGGAGGTCATCAATGACAGGAATGGGAAATTTGTCTTTGATGGTCAGTTTGTTGAGAGCATGGAAGTCATGACATATTCTCCAAGAACCTTCTTTCTTCAGTACCATGATGATCAGAGAGGAGTAAGGGCTCGTACTAGGATAGATGACGCCGGCAATAAGGAGTTCCTAGACAATTTTTTAAATTTCATTTTTTTGTGCAAAGGGGTGGCGATATGGACATATATTGGGGGGAAGGATTTCTGGGACAAGGGGAATAAAGTGATCATGAACACCGCGGGAAGGAGGGAGTCCTTGGGGAGTGGAAAATATCATTTGATGTTTAGAAAGGAGGGCTTGGAGGTCTTGGGGCACTGGGGGTGTCTCTGTGGCTTGTATGGCATGGAGTTGGGAAATGACACCAGAATTACCTTTTTTGAGCAGTTTTTTCATGCGATGAGAACTGATGACCTCAGGTGAACCAGCAGTGATGCCTTGGAATTTATGTTGGTGGCTGCCTTGGTCGAATTGCATGGTTAAGATCTAAAAATCCATGAGAATGGGACCCAAAGTCCTTAGCCAATATGCACCCAACACAATGTCGCAACCACCCATGTCAATAGAAAACATATGGGATTTTAGGTGGTAGTCACCGATTTGGAGACGCACATTTTCACAGCGCCTGCCACATTTCATAGAACCACCATTGGCAATCATGATTTGTAAATTGTTGATAGCATGGATGTAGCAATGGGTTTCTTGGGCAATGCAGTGATGAATAAAATTGTGGGCACTGCCACTATCAACCAGAATGATGACCTTTCGATGCATGATGTAACCGATTAACTTGAGGGTTTGGGGGGCAGAGAAGCCGGTGAGAAAATTGAGGGAAATGATCAGTTCCACTTCAGGAGGTTCGAAGGGAGGGTTTATGTCAGTGATTTCTGGTGACTCGGGCACAAGGGGAGTGTCAACATCCTCTTCCAGGATATCCTTGGAGATGGCCATAAAAAGATTTTGTTCCTTACATTTGTGGCCTGGGAAATATTTGTCATCACAATTATAATAGAGGCCTTTGAGTTGGCGTTCAACCATTTCATCCTTGGTCAAATTTGGGATCTTTAATGGGGCGGAGGGAGTATTGGGGTTGATTGGTTTAGGGTGAGGGATAAAGGAAGGCTTATGGTTTTGAGAGGAAAAAATTTGTTGTGCTTCTTTAGCTTTTTTAGTAGCCTTCGCCCAAGTCGTAGGTCGAGCCATGAGGACATGGGCCCAAATATCCTCCTTGAGGCCACTGATAAAACACTCTCGAAAGAAAGCATCATTCATGCCCTATGTTCGAAAAGCTAGGCGCTCAAATGTAGCTATGAAGTCTTCTACTGTGCCTGATTACTTCAATTTTGTCAAATGGCCCAAATGGTTGGTGTCAGTGTCAAAGCATTCATAAAGCTCAATCACAAATTGGGTCCAAGCAATATACCCTTGACAGGAAGTTTTTCTCCATTTCCAGCGTTCTTGATCTAGATGGAGAACACCATACCAGAGTATGGCCAAGTCATCTGTAATGTTGTAGAGAGAGAAATAATGTTCCATTTGAGTGACCCAACTAGTGGGGTTCGAGCCATCAAATTTGGTTACATTCACCCGCGAAAGGTGTATGTCTCGTTGAAAGTGATGGGGCTAAAAGGAATGGGAAGAAGTTTCGCCTTCAGTCTTTGTATGTGCATCAGGAAAAGAGTCATTGGTAGGGATCTTGAGTTTGGTGCAGAGTGATGCAAAGACAGATTCAAGCTGGGTGGTCAGTTTGTGTTTGACTTCTGCCATTGCGGACTGCACGTATGCATTTACAGATGCATTTATGGTGGTATTGATGGATGCATCACGGGAGGCAATAGTAGCACTGAGTTGTTGCACTTCTTGTTGGGTCTCGAGAAAACCAGATTGCAAGGTGTTGAAGCGAGACTCTAGTTCTTGGCTACGGGTATGGGCCATGAGGATGGGTGAACTGAAAAG
>ML777587.1:624473-636447 GCA_009831015.1 Picea engelmannii | reverse complement strand
TGAAGAATGTTGTAGTGAATAAATCCCCAAATTATTAACCAGAAAGAATTGTGTATTTACTTGGAAACCCAAACACAGATACGCGGCAATAGATCTCGCCAGTTTAATTTGTTTATGTTTATTTCCCCAAGGGTTAGGTATTCAAGGGTTCTACAGACAAGGGTTTGCCCTATGCTATAGCTCTCTGATATACATGTGGAGTCCAACAATAGTACTCGGCCCAATATCTCAGGGCACTAAGTAAGGAAGATAGACCGTACCCTTAGTCATACTACCCGACTACCCAGGTACTAGCGAGTATCTTCTCGAGTGTTGTTCTTGGTGACACTTTAGCAGTCTGGCAACTAATAGGTTTATCTAAAGAGGGCTTCAGGAAATCTAGGCTGATCCGTACATAGTTGTTGTCTGATGCGCTACCACTCAAAGGGGTACCAACAGGGATTACAAGGGTGGCCAACAAATGTGTGCTTAAGAACTACTTGTATTTCCTTCATGTATGAATCCCTCAACTGCGGGTTTATGTGCGTAACGACAGATCTCTGTGGCTTAAAGATGTCGGAATACGTCTCTACCTTGAAAAAAAAATACCCACAATTTTTGCAAAGGAAAGTGCTCTGATACCACTTTATAGATACTAGATATATAAAATATGTAGAACAGAAATAAAATGCTAGAAATGGCAGAATAATAGTAAAATATCCAGCATAATCTTCACGATAACACATAAATGATATAAGAATAGCAATAGAAATAACACTTTGATTTAGAAAGAAATGTTCATAGGCCTCTTCGAGGGGGCAACCTCCAATCGAGCAATGCTCTGTTACAATAATCTTCAAGCTAGGGTTTTCATACCCTTGACCCTTATTTATACTAAATATGTATATTAAGAGAAACATCTAGGGGAAGATCCTTCTAGAAGTGAAAGCTTCTACTAGGTCTTCTTACATCTGCCTTATTCTTTTTTATTGAAAGGCCTTATTAATATTGACCTTTATTACATCTGAATACATTGATCTACCTATGTGTGGGTTAGGACCTTAACACGCTTTGTTTAGAATATGAATAGTTGTGTGAACAACCTCCACCTAGAAGGTTTGTGAAATGTCCCTTTCACTCATCACAGCCCTTGCCATCTGCTAAACTGATCTATTTTGGGGTTCTACAACTCCATTTTGTTGAGGAGTACCTGGAATAGTATATTCTCTTTTAATTCCATGTCTATCACATAATTCTTTGAAATATCTTGACATAAATTATCCTCCTTTGTCTTAGTGAATTGCCTTTAGCTTCCTTCCTGTCTGATTCTTAGCTAACGCCTTAAACTTTTTGAACTTCTCAAACGCATCAGATTTTTCTCTTAGAAAGGAAACCCACATAAGTCTAGAGAAGTCATCAATGACTAGCATAAAGTAATGTTCTCCTCTAGTTCCTTCCTTTTGCGATAGTCCACACAGATGGATATGAACAATTTGCAGTGGTTTCTCCGAAGATGTGAAACTCTTCTATTTGAATTGAGCACGAGTCAACTTCCCCATTTGATAGGATTCACATACATAGTTATTAGGCTTAGATATTACTGGAAGGTCTTTCAAAGTGCCTTCATTATTCAGTTTGAAAATATGATCAAAATTCAGGTGTCCAAGCCTTCTATGCCATAACCAACTTTCATCAAATTTTCTTAAATGACATTTCTCCTTATCTTCCTTCAGAACATATACATTGTTTTCAGTTCTAACCCCTTTTGCAATCAACTCTCCTGTGTTTATTGTCTTTATTTTACAATTATTGGCAGTGAAAGTGACTTCACATCCTTTGTCACATATCTAACTGACACTAAGAATATTATGATTTAAACCATCAAGAAATAATACATCTTGAGATTTTCTTCTTCCATTACTTAAGATTACTAGAACTTTACCTATGATATTTCATGGAGCATCATTTCCAAAGGTCACCCTCCCTGATTTATTTTCTTTGAGTAATAGGAACTTACTTTTTTCACCTTTCATATGACTGGAGCATCCACTGTCAATATGTCAAGGGTCTTTGAGCTGACAACACTAATCCACACTTGTTATCTTCATTCTTCTTCCAAACCTTGATGTTTTTATCTCTGTGATTTGAATCTGGCTTATAGTTCTTTAAGCAACAATATGCATCTTTATGTCCATAATTATGGTAGATGTAACATTATGGGTCATTAAATAAAGGATCATAACAATTGTTATGTTTAATCTGCATCATTTTCCCAACCATCACATGATTTGCAGTCTGTGGTTGTTTGTTACTTGGTTGTCTCATTCTTTGTTGTGGCAGATATTTATTCCTTGGTTGTCTTGATTGCTCATGTCTAAATCTTAAAGAACAATTTACAACTTTGTGGCCAAAGTTAGAGCAGTAAAAACAATATCCATAGAAAAAATCTTTGTACCTGGAAAATGTTTATATTCCTTGAGGAGGTCGATTTCTTCCATGTTGATGATTTCCTTGAGCAGAGGGTGTATTGTTTCTTTGTTCTATAGATTCATTTCTGGTAGATTTTCCTTCACTCCTCTTGGTGGACGATTCTCTTCCTTTGTTTCTGCAGGTTTGTTGTTGTCAATGGTTTTATATTTGATAAACTTGATGGATTCTTTGTTGCTTGGCTGACTACTACTTGATCCCTCTTCATAACCCAAACCAATTTTCAACTTTGAATTCCTTTGTTGATTAACAATGGAGGCTAATCCTTCTAAGGATTTAATACTTGTCAGATTCTGATGATATAAGGCCTGAAATTTCTCTAGATCTTTTCTGACAGTCACTACTTCAGCTTCTAATTTTTCACCATTTGTTTCGGCTTCCTCCAATTGATGTTTGAGGATGTCTTCAATATTCTTAGCTTCTTCTAATTTAACCTTCAACAAAGCAATTTCTTCAATTGGTTCATTGCATCTTTTCTCATAATTGAGCATTAAATGTTTTTGTTTTCTTTTCTCTTAGTCTATCAATCTCTTCCATGGAACTGGCAAGTTCTCCTTCAAGATCTACTACTACTTCACAAACAATGAAATCACTTCATGTATCTTTAGTGTTTAGATTTTCTCAATATATTAGAATGATATAATTTATTTTATCTTCAATAGAAGAGTCACTGCTTTCATCATCTGAGGGATCATCATCATTGTTTACACAAAGGCTTTTTTTCTTAAAATTATTCTCTTTATAGACCTTCTTGTCTTTGTGATTCTCTTCATCATCATATGTCTGATCCTTTATTTTGTGAGGACACTTAGATGAAAAATGACCTATCTTACCACAATTTAAGTATTTGAAGGGTAGTTTACCTTTATATTTGCCTGATCCTTTCTTCAGTCTTCTCACAAAGTTTGCTTCAATCTCATCTATATCGGAATCTATGTTTTTATCTACTTTAAAAGATGCCTCTCTTGTAGTGGATTTAGCTTTGGTGATTCACATTTCATAAGAAGTTAGGGTTCCAAGAAGTTGATCTATTATCAACGTTTTGAGATCAACTATTTCCTCTATAGCAGAGACCTTTGAGTTAAATCTATCAGGAAGAGATCTTAATATTTTCTGGACTAGAAAAGATTCATCTATTGTTTCACCTAGGCATTTCATAGTGTTGACAAGTTCTTCTATACGTAAGAAGTACTTACTAATAGTTTTGTCTTCATCCATCTTTAACTTCTCAAATTTCAGTCTGTGAGTCTGAAGTTTTGCATCTTTCACCTTTTCATTAGCTTCACAACTACTTATCAGCTTGTCCCACATAACTTTTTCTTAATCACAGTGCATGACTTTGACAAACTTGACTTCAGCATGTCCACTAAGGATGGCATTAATTGCTTTTGCATTAAAGCTAAACTCCATCTTATCATCTTTTGAGGCCAAAACTACAGGATTCACATGTCCAGTTTCAACGACATCCCAAACATCAACACCCAAAGACATTAAATGTGTTCTCATCCTTATTTTCTAGAAGGAAAAGTTTGTTCCATCAAACAAAGGATCTCTATTAATTGAAATTCCTTCATGAATAGTCACGTTCAAGATTATGGATCTACCTTTGATCAAAGGCACTGGCTCTGATACCAATTGTTGTAAATATAACTAAGAGGGGGGGTGAATCAATTATGTATATAAGCTTGAAACTTTTCCTTTTCTTTTTCTTTTCTTTCTAGATTATTATTTAATGTGTTGATCATAACTTAACATGCATAGATATACAATATTTGATCAATCACACATAATACATAGAAACACTGATTTTCATGAGGAAACCCATAAAGGGAGAAAACCTCTTCTTCTTAGGATGTCAATCAAGCTCCAACTTTCATGTACATCACAATATTTGAGCACCAACTCAAATATGAGGCTACAACTTCTGATAGCGGGCTACAACTTGCAGAGACCACCAACTCTCAGATTTCTCTAGCACCAACTAGATGGAAGCACCAACTCCCAGGTTTCTCTAGCGCCCACTAGATGGAAGCACCAACTCCCAGAATCTCTTCTAGCATCAACTAGAATTTAAAGCACTGCAATCCTCCCTAGCACTACCCTACCACCCTGATTGAATATTACAAAACTTTACTTACTTGCTCTATCTCTGATATGGTCTATTACAGTTCCATTTATCCTCTGCCTCTTGCAGCTTCTATATACTTTGTTCCGCTTCTATACTCTACTCTTTCTCCTACTGCGCACACTGATTTTTTGTTCAGCTTCTCTTCTTCCTTTATACTATGTGTTGTCTCTGCTTGTTATACGTTGCACCTCTCATATCCAGTTCAGGTCCTACACACAGTTACATTTTACCCACATACATAACTCATAAAAACACACCATCACTTCTCTGTTTTGCATGTCTTTCTCATGCCAAATCCTGTGCTAGATCATCATCTCAATTCTTCATATTCTCTAGTGGTTATGCTGAATCTGTTCATCATCAGTGGTCGTTATCCAAATATTCTTTGGCTTCTCTGGTAGTCGCAACTCTTTGTCTTCTTTGTCAGTTACAACCAGTCATTTTTGGCTTCTTTGGCTTCTAAGCCCCTTCCTTTACGTGACCATCAGCGGTGACCATACGCCTAACCAACAGGCGCTTTGTGACTTGCAACTTCGAGAATCTTGGTATGAGACATCTCGATTCGCCCAACTCCCTATCTTCGAAGTGGAGCTTAGGGACGTTAGCTCCTTCCTCTATTCTCTCTTCATGTGACCACTGGTTGTGACATGGGGCCAAGTACTTTGGGACTTCGCGTTTCACGTCTTTGGATGTGATCCAACCCTGACTCTCCCAACTTTCGAACTCACGCCTAGCGAGCACTAGCTCCTTTCTCGATATGACCTTGGGAAATGATCTCATGTGACCATATGATTGCGAGAACATCCAAAAGTGGTTTGAAATCAAACTACTTTCTGCCCCACAATTTACCTAGAGCCTCCACATGTTCTTTCTCCAAAACCATGGTTTCGATTGTGGCTCGCCCTTAACTTATTAAATTTTTTGCACCTTCCCTCCCTGCAATGCGATGGGACCATTGATCTCATGATCTTGACGGTGCTCCTGAACTGACGGTTCAGATCTGTCCTCTCAATTTCTACGGATCAGATCTAACCTTCCTAAATTAAGAGCTCTGATTTATTTTCTCATCTAGGCTCCGAGAGTTTCAAATCTCAAACCTTGCTTTTCTCCATACACCAATCTTTCAGAGTCGATGATCTGCAGACACCTGTCCTTCTCAATTGACAACTCTTCCTCTACTTCGAAAATTTGACCTTTCAACCAGATCAACAGCTATGTGGCCCCTTTCTTGATCAATGGTCAAGATTTCCTTCGAGTCTTCAAACTTCTGAAATATCAAGTCTCAAAATTTACTTCTCCTCGAAGTATGTGGATTACTTCCATGTTTCATTTTGGATCAGATGATTGAGGCTTACTTCAGGTCTTTTCCCAGAGTCCACAGGATTATGCCACATCTTTTATAGATCAGACAGCCCAGATTCAGTTCAAACGATCTGATGCTTGAGATCTTCTCTGGCCGATCTAACGAATGATATTTACTTTGGCTCTCCAGATCTCTGGACTTAGGATATTTCAAATCTCAAACTAAGAAACCTCGAAGTGATTTCTGCGAAGTTCACGATCCATCGTCACATATCCCTTTGGATCTGATGGTTGAAATTTACTCAGACTCTCTGGACTTCGAGTATTTCAAATCTCAAATTGAAACTCTTGAAGTTAGATTTTTCTGGAGTGTAACCTCCTCACATATTTAGACCTTAAACGAATGATGTTCGTTTTATCAAGATCTTAGATAAATGGATCGATCTTTCTGCGATGCAACTTTGCCTTGGTTTAAATCCAACGGTTGTCCATCTTTCTGTATCGTATCCTTCCACTTAATTTTATCCAACGGTCCTTGTCGCTCTTCCTCCTGATTTTTTGATCTCTCTAAATTAGAAGGTTTTCTAAGTGTTCAAGGATCTCGACCTTTACTCCTCCTGCAAGTCCATCTCTTGGACCTCGTCTGCACTTCTAGAAATTGCTATCTCTTCTGAGTTTTCTCATCTTCTGCTCTCTCGAGGTTTGGTTCGTTGTTGTTCTTTCCATCAATAACAAAAACACTCTTACTGTAAACATACCAAGAATTGTTTCTCTATGGACATAGCCCATATTGGGTGAACCACCTATGTTGGTGTCTCTTTTGTATTGTGTTAATTTGTGTTTTATTTCCACATTCATTTTGATTTGTTTTATTATAATTCTATGCAATCATATTCCTAACAACTAGTATAATAATCAAAGATATTTTGGGTAATAAATTTGCATGAAAGGACAGTTCCTAGTTTGATTGGGAGCAATGGTGGTAGAAGGAAAGTTTAGGGTCGATAAATTTAACGACCAAAACTACCAGCTATGGAAAATGAAAATGGAGAACTATTTGTATCAAAAAAATATGTTTTTACCATTGGGTGGAATAACAAAGAAGTTGAAAACTATGAAGGATGAAGAATGGGAGGTTCTTGAAAGAAAGACACTAGGAATAATATGGCTATGCTTGGCATTGGTGGATTTCAACATTTGAAAATACAATACAATGGAAGATATGATGAAAGCAATTGGCTAAACTCTATGAAAAAAACTGTGAAACAAGGTATCTCTTATAAAGCATTTATTTAATATGAAGATGAGAAGGGTCTATTATTGATCATTTAAATGAGTTTAACACATTCACTCGTTAGTTAAGTTCTATAAAGTAAACTTTGATGACAAGGTTAGGGCACTTTCGATTTTTTAAGTCGAATGGCTCTGTCTTAAGTGTGATTAATTATGTCTCTCTTTCAAAAAACTTTAAAGCTTGATAATGTTGTTAGTGAGACATCATGTAATTCCTTGTAGCAAAGTTTAACTTCTATCTAGCTAGCCAGCCTAACTGTCGAGGATAGTAACAAGTATAATATTTGAAGCAATGGTATTGCAAATGTTCAGTCCATAATTCAATGATATCCTCTAGCAAATACAAAGATTCCTCGGTTCAATAAACACTCGGAGGCCATGCTTCAAAAACAATGGGAGTGACATTTTTTGCTCAACAGGATTACTTGGATCCAGTGAAACTCGATGGCGCAGTAGAATCCCAGCAACAATAAATTTCATCGACAAATAGGCCAAGTCCTTACCCAGGCAGATCTGAGGTCCTCCATTGAATGCAACAAACTTATAAGAATCTGGAGGAGGAACAAACTTGCCATTTTGTATCCATCTCTCTGGCTTGAACTCTAAGCAATCAGGCCCCCATATGGATTCTGTTAAATATATTGTACCCTCAACAGTATGACCATACACTGCCAGCTGTACTGGATAGTTGTACTTTCTATTTTTGTCTTGCTTGAGCATATATAGCTCAACCATCGTGCATTGTAATTGCGTTCTCTACGTTCTGTACTTTCTGTACTTCTTCATACATTTCAATATACTATTCCATTCTTTCTCTCTGCATTTCTCTTTGCTTCACAATTTATCATGGTATCAGAGCTTCAGCAGTAAGCCTCTTCACACAGACGGGAGAGAAACACGATCCTCACAGTGCAGAGCCTCACGAATCTTGAGAGCACACATCACAACTTTTTCACAAAGCTTGGAGAGTTGTTCGTAATACTCTTTAAAGATCACCGTAAGAAGCTTGAGGAGGAAGCAGAGCGTACAAATTCTCGAAAGATCCTGGACAAAGAGAATGCAGAAGAAGAAACCCTAAAGATTCTAGTAATTTTTTCAAGAATCGTCAAAGATTGACGAAGAAAAGCTGGAGGAGGCGAGAAATTTTAAAGAACTCGAAAATTTCCCTCACATCTGTTAAAGATTTAAGCACAGAATGAAGAATTCATGAAATTCTTTCAAATCTCTGAAAGATTCACGAATCTTTTCTTCCGCAGGAGAAAATTCCATTAAATTCAGGAAAGATCGCGTCAAACATGCAAAGAACAGCCATTAAGGCTGCAAGATTCATCTTGCGAACAGATCCAAGGCGGGAAACCAGTCCAAAAGGGAAGAAGGAGAGCACGGAAAAGGTGAACGCATTTCAGCCGTCAGATCTTGTGCAAAAGCCCGACAGCCGTTGGATCAGCGAGAAGGTGCACGAGGTTTAGTCCTCTGCAGTGCACAGGAGTGATTTCGACTTGTGAAGTCACGAAATCCCGACGTCATCTTGACCGTCCATCAAGAGACATGTGGCGAGATCCTATTCCATCGCAAAATCGAGAATCGGGAGTTGGATGAGCGAAAGAATCTGCTCTCCAAAAACTCTGATACGCGAAATCGCGAAATCCCGAAACGATCACAGCCGTCCCTTTCAGAGGACAGGTGGCAGTAGATCAACGCATCGTCATATTGGCATTTCAGAGTTTGGGTTTTCAAAGACCATTGCAACAGGACCTCTCAACTCGCGAAATCGCGATACGTGATATAGCGATACGATCTCAGTCGTCCATTTCTCCGGACACGTGGCATACATTGTAGCACCCGTCGGCATATCGGCATTCGGGGTTTCAAGTTGTCAAAGAAATTTGACATCGCAACTCGCGAAATAGCGATATGCGAAATCCCGATCAGATCTCATCCATTCATCTCTCCCGAACGCGTGGCGTAAATCCGGGGACTCGAAAAAGTTCCGAAGAGGAAAGCGCCATCGGCATATCAGGATTTGGGAAATCGTGAAACCTGAGAACAAGTGATCGGGTTTCTTTCCAGTGAAATCCCTGACGCAAATCTAGCCGTCCATCTATTTAGGACACGTGGAGGCGATCAAAGCAATTCGAGAAAAGTCCCGACAAGAAAAGGTTATCGTCATTTCAGGATTTGAGAGACCAAGAGGTCGCACGTTTAAATCATGAAATCGTGAGGAAAGCACATGACCGTCCATCTACCAGGACGCATGGCAAAGATCAAAGGCATCGGGAAAGTCTCAAAAGGAAACATGCCATTGGAAAATCGGAGATCGGGAAATCAAAGGCACAGAAGAACTTGTCATCAGGAATCGCGAAATCCCGATTCGCAATATCCCGATAAGATCTGCACCGTCCGATCACTGCACGATCTGGACCATTGAAAAGTTCAAAGGCAATTTTTCTCATTTCAGCGATTTGTAAGCCAAAGAAACGGGAAAAGCCCATAGCGCTTTAAAATAAAGACGCGTGGTCACATTGCAAGGAGAACAAAGGGCCAATTCAAACCCGATAAGCTCCCATCGGCCATCGGAACATCGGCATTTCACCGATCGGAGGTAAATACACCATTTTCCTCTATACTTCTGAATTTTTTTTTAATTCAAAGATAATGGCATCATCTAGCAATCTAGGACCAACTCAGGGTCCGATTCTTCTTGGTAAGAATTACGAATTTTGGTCTCTTCAGATGAGATCGTTCCTGCAAGCACAAGAATGCTGGGAACCAGTGGATCTTGGCTATGTGGAACCAGATCCAGCCGCCCTCACTGCCATGACAAATGCGCAGAGAATTGCTTAGGCAACTCTGAGGACCAAAGAAAACAAAGCAAAATTCTGGATTCAGAACTCTGTGGATGATTTGATTTTCTCGAAGATCACAGGTGCTAGTACTTCCAAACAGGCCTGGGACATCCTTAAATCTTCCTACCAAGGAAATGACAGGGTCAAAATAGTTAAACTGCAGACCTTGTGGACACAATTCGAGACTCTCAGGATGACAGAGTCTGAAACAGTGGATCAGGTCATGACCAGAGTCATGGGAATAGTGAACCAGATCAGACTGATTGGTGAAACTATCACTGATCAACGAATTGTTGAGAAAATTCTCAGAAGTCTACCCAAAAAAATTGAAATGGTTGTAACAACCATCCTTTAATCCAAGGATCTGTCAAGATTCTCAATAGATGAACTAATTGGTTCTCTGGTGACACATGAGACTAGAATGCATCTCACAGATGAGTCAATCTCAAATGCCTTCAAAACTCAATTCTCCTCCAGCAAAGGGAGAGGCAGAGGAAGAAGCAGAGGTCACCAAGGAAGAGGGAACAATCAAGGTAACCCTCATACCAGTGGAGGGAATAGACAACAATATCCAAATCAGAATTTCCAAGGTCAAAGAAATCAACAACAATATCAACATAAGAATTTCCAGCCTCAAAGAGGCAGAGGGAGAAGGTCTAATGACAAAACTAGCATACAATGCTATTACTGCAAAAAGTATGGGCACTATGAATCTGAATGCAGGAAGAAGCATGCAAATCAGCTCTTACGCAGAGCACATGTGTCAAATCAAACGGGAGACACCTCAAGAGGTATGTTTCTCTCATGCCACAAGACTGAAGAACAACCTAAAGATCTCTGGTTGCTGGACAGTGGATGCAAAAATCACATGACTGGTAACAAAGAATTACTCTCATGCCTTGATTCTTCAATCTCATCTGATATTACACTTGGAAATGATCATTTAGTCAAAGTTCAAGGAAAATGAACTATTCCTACTCTTACAAAACAGAATGTAAAGAAAGACATAAACAATGTCTACCATGTACTAGACATGAAACATAACTTGTTAAGTGTAGGATAGCTCATTGAAAAAGGATATAAGGTACTTTTTGAGGGGGAATCGTGTAAAATCTATGATAGAAAACCCAGCAGAAAATTGATTTCTGAAATCCTTATGACTCCAAATACAATGTTTCCCCTTACCCTCAGAACTGCAAATCGGAATCAACCTTATGCACAGAGTGCATCAACCATGAATGAATCAATGGTTTGGCATACCAGATTTGGACATCTACCATTTCAGAGTGTAAGTCTTCTTCAGAAAAACTCCATGGTCAAAGGTCTACCTACCTTAAGGAGAAAATTCCCCCATGTGCGTCTTGCATACTTGGAAAACACAAGAGAACTAGTTTTCCACAGTCTTCCAATCAAGCCAAACAACATCTTGAACTAGTTCACACTGACCTATGTGGACCAATGCAAACAGAGTCAATAGGTGGTAGTTTTTACTTTCTAACGTTTATTGATGATTTCAACAGGAAAATATGGATCTATTTTCTCAGACACAAGTCTGAAACATTTACAAAATTCAAAGAATTCAAAGCAGAAGCTAAAAAATAGAGTGGCAAATTTCTCAAAGTACTCAGGTCAAATGGAGGAGGAGAATACAACTCCAGAGAATTTGCAAATTTCTGCAAATCTCAAGGCATCGTCATGCAAGTAACAACAAGGTATACTCCACAACAGAATGGAGTGGCTGAAAGAAAAAATCAGACTATCATGAATATGGCAAGAACACTTCTCAAAGAAAAATTTCTGTCAAACACTTTTTGGGCTGAAGCAGTAGCATGCTCAGTTTATCTTTTGAACAGATCACCAACCTCCAGTCTACAGATGAAAGTTCCCCAAGAAGCATGGAGTGGGACAAAGCTCAATGTAGCTCATCTAAGGACATTTG
>ML777587.1:611617-623565 GCA_009831015.1 Picea engelmannii | reverse complement strand
GATGACAGGAAAAGCACATCAGGATATGTTTTTCAACTGGGCACGAACCTGATTTCATGGGCATCGAAGAAGCAACCAATTGTATCCATATCTTCTGCAGAGGCAGAGTATGTAGCTGCTACCTCAGCTTCATGTCAAGTTGTGTGGCTGAAAAGATTATTGAAAGACATGTCACAAACAGAAAATGATCCAACTCCTATTTTCTGTGACAATACATCACCAATTGCATTATCCAAGAACCATGTGTTTCACAAGAAAAGTAAACACATTGACACTCGGTTTCATTTCATACGCGAGCTAGTCAATAATGGTGACATTGCACTACAATTTTGTGGTTCTAGAGATCAGCTTGCTGATATCTTCACCAAGCCACTCGGAAAGTTAGTTTTTGATTTTCAGAGACAGCACTTAGGCATAGTCAGTGCTGCTGATTGTAACTGTTGAGTCTAAGAGGGAGTGTTAAATATATTGTACCCTCAACAGTATGACCGTACACTGCCAGCTGTACTGGACAGTTGTACTTTCTATTTTTGTCTTGCTTGAGCATATATAGCTCAACCATCGTGCATTGTAATTGCGTTCTCTACGTTCTGTACTTTCTGTACTTCTTCATACATTTCAATATACTGTTCCATTATTTCTCTCTGCATTTCTCTTTGCTTCACAATTTATCAGATTCGAACCTTCCCACTGAATAGATTGAATAAGTTATAGCAGTTCCCCCTGGAACAAATGTGCCATCAGGTAAGGTGTCATCCTTGAGAACATATTTGGAGTCCTGTGGAACAGAAGGATAGAGCCTCAAAGTCTCAGTAAGTGCAGCCTTTAGGTAAACCAATTCATCAATCTCTTCAAACACCAAGAGCTCCTCAATCCACTTTGAAGGATCATTACCCCTACTTTTGTTTGAAACTTCAGTAATTTCCCGGATGACTTTGTCTTCAACCTGCGGACTTTGGATCATCAACCAGAAAAACCAGCTCATCGCTACAGATGACGTACCCCTGCCAGCAAGTATGAAATTCAGGGCTACATCTTGCAGAAACGAATCCGAGTAGGCGATGCCATCTCCATCCTTCTTCCTCATAAATCTTGACAACAAATCATCATGTGGATGTTGTAGTTGAGAAATTTTTACTTCATCTCCAGCTCTGGATCCTTGGGACTGAATAGAGAACTCAAGTCTCCTCATTGCAATAATCTCACACGAGTATTTTTCAATTTTGGCAACGCTTTGGCGAAGATTAACCTCCATACCACAACCCATCATTTTCTTAACCTTCCATATCACTCTAGGAAATATATAACGCTGCAGAGTGGCCTCAGTGGCATTGTCAAATGCAGTGGCAAAGGGTTTAAGAGGAAGACCTGGGGACAATGTCTCTGGATCCTTGCCAAATGCTAGACCACAGATATTATCAAATGTAAGTCTGAGCAAAAGATCCTGTAAATCAACAGCTCTGTGTAGTTCTTCAGCCTCTGCCAGGATATCCACAGTCGGCCCTTAATGGACCGGGTGACCCACCGGGCCATGGCATTTCTCAGAGTCCTTGTGGTGAACTCTATTGCCGCAGTCTTCCTCTGCACCAACCATGTTTCTCCATCACTGTTAAAGATACCATCCCCCAACAGGTCATGAAATGCTGCCTGCCACTGTGGCCTTTTGGGATAGTTATCGAAATGTGTGGGAAGAATATGTTCTAAATTCTGTGTTGAGGTTACCGTTACATACCCTTGTTTGCTTGCAAGGAAGGGGATGGCACAGACACAAGTTTGGTATGTTCCTCCGGCCTTCCGGAGATTGTCTACAATCCAATCCTGCATTCTTGTCCTGTTTTGCAGTAGTTCTGGCAGGCTTCCCACTTGTGGCCATACCCTGGGGCCTCTCAAACGACTTGCCATGTTTAAAAACCATGCCATATATGCTGCTATTGCTCCGAATAGCAGTAGCCACGTAGAAACCTGCATTTGCTGTAAGAGTTTTTCTTCTTATCTGCCCTCCCAGTAAGCTGTATAAACCCTTCAAAACTGAACTGGTAGCAGTTTCTCCTGTTACTGATTTCAGAAATGTTGTTCTCCTAGTTACAGCCAAAGTCAACAAAAATCAAAGTCCAGCCAAGAGTTAGTCGATATTATTCACTGTCACATCTCTAACACCAATGAAAGATCATGACCTCATACACACGGCTATTCCGACGTACTCAAAACTCTGCAACTCATTAGGACCATGAGTGCAGATATATATACAAAATATTGAACCATGGCTGCATGTCTACACATATTATACGTACATGAGAGAGTACCCTAGTTAAGACCATGATGCATATGTACACAGAATGAGTATAAAACGTTTGACTTCTTAATACAAATAATCGTCAGTACACATGGTTGCTTAACAATTTTCCTTTATCTATCTGGCTGAGGTGTGGTCTATCTGTGGGGGTTCTCTATCATTGGTTTAGGTTCGATTCTCAGTTTTAAAACATGTTAAGTGGAAGTGTTCAAAGTAGGATGTCCTACGTCTCGGGAGTGACAATCCACTAATCCATATTTTAAATAAAATAAAAAATCCTAAACTGCTTAGACACACACCACGCATATACAGAAAGTAATTGAAAACAAAACCACGCATATACAGAAAGTAATTGAAAACAAAACCACGCATATATACATTGTTGAACATCAATCTACTTTCTCCAATTGACCTAAATTTCGTTCAGTATCTGTCTTAGACTCTAACAAATTCAGAAAAAAAAGAAGAAAATCATCGTGAATGACACTATAATCTGGAAAAATGAAGTTTTCTAACCTTCCTGTCTTCGCCAGAAATATCGAATAGCTGATAATACTACTCTATTGCAGGGTATCCTTGTAAAACGCATTTAATTATCTGCTCCAATGGACTCAAGAACAATCAAAGGCACGCTGATTCCAAAATAGAAATAACTTCAATGAAAGAACAATCGAAAAAATATGGAAAAAAGAAAACACCCATAAACATCAGTGAACATGATCACGCCTTGTCGCAAAATATTTACTCGATCACGTCAAGAGATAGGTGCACTGTCACAGTAGTAACCTAGGTGTTAAACGAAACTCAATATCAACCATTGATTATAGCGGATTCCACTTAGCAAATCGAGAGAGAAGGACGAGTTAATGTTCATTAAGAGCGCCCATGCGATAACGCATGTCAACCTTCAATTAGTTGACGAGTTGAATGGGGTCCATTAGGAAAGATAAACCTTACGTGCCAAATGAATCCTAACCGTGGGTCCGGACGTCTTGCGTGTATCGAGATCGTCCATCGAAGTGAGAGGGAATATTCCTTGATACCTTGGCCTTGAGGTAATGAGATTGCATGAATCGTTCAAACTCCAAATGGATGGTATCGAGACAGAATATTCGTTGATACCATACTCATCAGAGGGAAGAAAATATTGCACTGGAAGAAGGTTCGAACAACAAATGGTTTTAGCCCTGCATGGAATGAAATTCCACCATGGCAGTGTAGGTCAGTACCTCATGAGGATGAGGGTGTCGCCATGCAAGTTTGCATGGACACTGAAATGTCACGAGGATGCCACATGGCAATAAAAGAGATGTTTTTGATTGTGTTAGATGCAACAAGGGAGTCGTAGGGGTGCATGACAAATACCCTAAGATTTTTTTTCTTGTTTGGGGTAATTTTGGCACAGAGTTTTCCATCCCTTGGTTTTCTAATTTTGACGAAGAAATTAAGGTTGTAATCTAATCCACGTCAAAGGATTAGGGATTTTGGATCCCATGAGATCCTATATATTATATTGTAATTTGATAGTCAATCTAGATAATTCATTATTAGATCACAAATCTAACAGTAGAGGTTATATTGATACTTTTTTACTGTAGAGGACAACCCTTCTTAAAGATGGCATTGTATTGCGGCTGTGTATGGTGAGAGATTATAGTGTGTCTGAGAGAGAAGATTGTGAGAGAGTGAAGAGGAGTGAAGAGGAAGTTGCTACATATGTGTTTCAAGTGTTATCCCTTCATTTTTCTCGATGGAATAAAGGAAGGACTTGATGTTTCTCTATGGACATAGCCCATATTGGGTGAACCACCTATATTGGTGTCTCTTTTGTATTATGTTCTTCTATGTTTTATTTCCACATTTATTTTGATTTGTTTTACTATTATTGCTATGAGATCCTATTCCTAACAACTAGTATAATAATCGAAGATATATTTTGGTGATAAATTCGCATGAAATGAGGGTTCCTAGTTTGACTAGGAGCAATGGTGGTAGAATGAAAGTTTAGGGTCGACAAGTTTAACGACCAAAACTAACAACTATGGAAAATGCAAATGAAGGACTATTTGTATCAGAAGATTATGTTTTTGTCATTGGGTGGAATAGAAAATAAGTTGACAACTATGAAGGATGACAAATATGAGGTTCTTGAAAGAAATACACTAGGAACAATACGGTTATGGTTGGCGTTGGTGGATTTCAAGATTTGAAAATAAAATAAAATGGAAGATATGATGAAAGCAATTGGCTACACTGTATGAAAAAAATTGAGGCACAAGGTATCTCTTATAAAGCGTTTATTTAATATGAAGATTAGAAGGGTCTATTATTGATCATTTAAATGAGTTTAACACATTCACTATAGTGTTGGAAACATGCCAGCGAATTTCCTCATGGGATCACATGCAGATGCACATGCACATGCATGCAATCTATTTATGAATTGTTCGTGTAACTATGTGATCTATTCATGATTAGTCTTTGTGACTGAGTGATAGATGTTATATATAGAAACATACCCATTGAGGTGGAGGACAATGCGAGCTAAAGAGTACTGTGTGTGAGGAGAGGATGATTGTATGCCTATGAAGGCTATTCTACTTCTCCCTTGAATAACAAAAGACCGATAATCATTACCCATGTTTTTTTCTCGATTTGGGTTTCTACATAAATCATTGTGTCAACTATATGATTGATGTTTTTGGTTTTATGCGTGTTTGATCTTTCTTAGTTTATGCTCTGTTTTGCTTCCGCTGCCTAACAAGTGGTATCAGAGCTTAGATTTGAAGGAGCAACGAGCAAAGGAGAAAAGAATCTAATCACTAGATCAAAGAGTCGAGCTGCACCGAGTGAAGTGGAAGTGGATAGTCGATGACAGTTTTCATTACATCGCCGTGGGTCGCCCTTATGGAACAATGCGACGATAGCACGCAAACTTACAAAAATTTCAAAAAGTGCAGAATTGTCGCGGGCTGTAGAAATCACATAGTGCGATGTCCTTGCAAACCGTACACTATACACAATGTGACATCGTCGCAACATAGTAGTAAAAGGTGCGATAATTTGGATCCAAATCGTCACAAGCTATACATTGACAAGGTGCTACGATTTACAAATCGTCGTGGGTGGTACTCATACAGTGTGCGACGATCATCAAAAGAATTAAAGGAAAAATTTACATGTTATAAAAAGTGCGAATCGTATGAATATTTTTTAAAAGGGAAAATATTTAATGATTTGGGTGACGTCTTGTTAAAGTGGAGGATATTATTTAATGAATGTGAGGTGGACCTTTGTTATGAACATAAGACAAAAAGTGGAGGAATCGAATTTATGGAGGGAGGTGAGCCTTTTATTAATATATAAGGAGGATACCTTTGTTTAAAAAGTGAACTCTTTTGTAAAAGGTGAGGTTAGTAAAAAGGTTTTTTAGGTATTAAAAATTGTTTTTTAAAGAAAAACTTTTTTATTAAATTTTTTTAGAGGGTTTATATTATTATTTTTCAACATTTAAAAGGGCTTGAAGCAATAGTTTTTTTTTGGAGTTTTTCCATTAATGGTGAAAGTGTAGAGTTCCAAGTTTGAGGTGGAAAAGGTTAGTGGTAAGAATAATTTTGCACTATGGAAGCTCAAGATGTGAGATCTTCTTGTGCAAGAAGGATTGCAAAAGGCCTTGGCTGGAAAGTCAAAGAAACCGACAAGCATGACAGATGAGGATTGGGAGGATATGGATGCAAGAGCCCTCAGTAATATTTGTTTGTATATGGAATATGCGATGTTGTTTAACATCGTTGAAGAGACGACAACAACAAGTTTGTGGACCAAACTAGAGATTATGTATATGACAAAAAACTTATCAAACAAAATATTCTTAAATAAGCAGTTGTATAGCTTGTGGATGAAAGAAGGTACGAAAATTATTGATCCCTTAAAATGTCTTCAATACTCTGATCTTTCAATTAACTAATATGGAAGTAAAGTTCAAAGATGAGGACAAGGAGGTTACGCTATTGTGTTAGTTTCCTGAGTCTTGGGATCATTTGGTCACAACTTTGTGGTTTAACAAAACAAATGTCATTGCTTATGACATTGTTGTGGAAGCTTTGTTGTCTGAGGAGATAAGGAAAACATTCAGTAAAGAAACCTCAACAACAGAAGCAATGGTGGCCAGAGGTCAATCTATAGAAGGAGGGAAAGATCATAAAGGTATAACCAGGTCTAAGTCAAAATACAGTAAGGGTAAGGCAAAATGTTGGTTTTGTGGAAAATATGGGCATCTCAAGAAGGATTGTTGGAAAAGACAACAAGCATCCAAAGAGGAGTCCACAATAGAAGCAAATTCAGCTACAGGTATGGTTGATGAAGTTTTGTTTGTCTGTTGTGTCTCACCACCTATGTTTGCATAGAAGTTGAAGGGCGGTGATGGTTGAGTCATCGTAAAATAAAAATTAAAAAAATGTATTTACTTTGGAGTTGTAGAAATTATTGATTGCATATAAATGGGCATATGTTTGTAAGACCCGGATAGACATGCTTACCCATGGTTTATGTAATGATCCCAAGCCATTATGCAAGGATCATCACGGTTTTGGTGTCCTTTAGAACCCTTTTCTGGTTGTGGTATTTCGTCAAACAATTTTTTAATCTATTTGTTTAGATGTGTTTATATGTGTGTATGTAGAAAATAACAGAAAGAGATAACCATGGAACATACCTCAACCATATGCAATAAGATAGAAAAGCCAAAACATCTCAAATCTTCATTATTCATTAAATAGAGAAACCTGCTACAATGAAGATGCCGATCTGGAATGCTCAACAGATGGCCAAGAAGATGGACAATAGATAAGAGTTGCTACAAAATTCTCCCGCTAATACAAAAGATGCGTCCAAAGGCTGAATAAGAAATGAAGATCAATACAAGCAAATCTGAATGCCAAACTCTCCAGTTGAAGAATGTCATGCTCCAATAGAAGGCTGAAACCCTCAATAACTAGGCCTGGATGCCAAAAGTGTCCAATCTCCCTAAGAAATATGCCAACTGATAGATCGGGTGATGGTAAGAACAACCCAGGTGCCGGAATCTCCAAGATACCTCTCAATCTCTGTAGATCTGAAATCCCCCACTGAATGGTGCGCCCCACTGGATGACTGAAGCCCTAGATAATTTGGCCCTGCTGAAGGAGGCCTCCAAATGCTCTGAAACTCTCTAGAAATGTAGATCAGGACACTGCAAGTCACTAGGTTAAGTCTCAGGGTCAGATCTGAAGTGTAACCCCTCCAAACGGACTAGATCTAGATCTCAAAAATGCCCTCCTTCTCTTCAATTCGCCCCACTGCTCAAGAAGTAATCTAAGCCATAAAACTATCTCAGAAAGCACTAGATTTGATTTCCAAGGCCCTGTAACGAAAACCCAAGTGATAGAATCCTCAATGGCCCTGCCAATCTCCTACAACGAATCTCTCTCCAAAGATGGTGTGCCCCCCTTGCTGGAAACCCCCAATGGTGCGCCCTCCTCCTCTTCATGTGCCTGTGGCTGTGTAGAACTTCCTGCACTGATGTAGATCTGACTAGAATGGTGTGGGAGAGTATTGCATCTCTGAGACCAAGCTTGGGACAAGCTAGGTGGAATCTTTCACCATTGAATCGTCCTCTAGGGTTTGTTAAGTCAAAACCCTCAAAACCCCCAAGAGATGGGCTCACTAGCTAAAGCCAGATATCAAACTGATAAACATACGTGAATGAATGAGAAGATACCCTTACCTTTCCTTTATACTTTTGGCTGACCTTGTCCCTCCAAAGTGACTTTCATTTTATTAATATGTAATTAATTAATTAAATCACTTTAATTAGTCAATTAAACCTTTTACCTCTAAAAAGATCCTTATCTCTCCTTGTGGCTTCCCTAGCCACTGAAAGTCACTTCTAGCCATCCCATCCTATAGTGTTGCTCCTCATGATTCCAATGAGTTATAGCTCAAAATAGTCAAAATCATGGAAATTGTCAGAATGCAACGAAACCAAAGCCAACCTGTGTGGAATGGCTCATAATGATGGAATATGATCATCGATACAAGTTGGACCCCACAATGCCTCTCAAATACCCCTGTACTCACTATAACATCCATCTAGCTATTCTGGTCATCATAAATCTCTACACTGTGATGATGTCCCAAAGTGGGGACATTATAGTCCTCCCTGTTAGAAAATTGTTTGTCCTCAAGCAATACCCAAATCCCTCCAAGTAAAATACCAGGATCCCATGTCCACCTGTGGGATATATAGTAGAACCTATCCAATGATGAACAATAGTACACTCCACCCCCTGGATCCCATATCAGGAAGTGAACTGCAATACTCTGTGAAGAACAGTCCTGGAAGATATCAACCCTGTGAACCTCCTGCACCTGACCCATCGCCTCATCTTAGAATGAGTCCATCCTCCAAATCTCTACCAAGATCCACACGGCCTCCATCAACTGCATATGTTGATGCCTGACTGAGGTGATGCAAGACCTTTGTGAGGCACCCGCAACCGATGCACTCCTCTCAACACTGAAGATCAATGGAAAGTTAGAGTAACTTTCCCTTGCCATGGTCCACTCTCTTCTTTCAGTCAATGAACTGCTCAATCCTACAATCCCTAGATCCCATGCTAACCTCTGTCAAAGATTCTCATGCTGACATTACAATGCTCTGACCATGACTGTCTGCCCTCTGAATACACCCTGAGCCCTCCTCTCTTAGGTCCTCCAGCTAAAATACCTGTGACCATTGGACCTGCTATCCAGAAACTGTATCTGTATAGGCATCTTTGTAGAAGAAGTACCTATCCAAGCCTCTCCATGCCCTATCATGATGGCCAAGCGGAAGAAAAGGTCTTGCCCCATAGGACAAGTACCTGCAGACCCACTCCAAACCAAACCAAGGTGGAGTGTGTGGCTCTCTGGTGTAACTTGGGTCAACATGAACATCAAGCTAACAAAATGGACTCCTGGGTCCCATGGAAAACTTGGAAGTTTATCACTTCCAATCTCCTCTAACTGCTCGTGTGTGAGACTAATCACTGTCAGAAGTCCTATGTGTTCATCTTCTATCCTTCTCATGTTGTTGTCAATGATAAGCGTGTCGAAAAAGGGTAACAAACATATATGCAGCTAACTGTAGGACTGGAAGGTATCATAGGCTTTGGTTAATCCCAAGGATTTGACCAGAAGCTCGTCCATCAGTATCCATGATAACTGCTCGCTTGTAGTCATCACTAGCCCCCAATCATCAAGTACATTCGAAAGCAACTCCTCCAACTGCTGGTAAACCACTCTCCATCTCCCATCACCCAGGCAATTGCTGAAATGGTGAAGGTGATCTCTCATAACTAGGTGTTGTTACAAAGGAGTGACATTTGCATGTTCCCCTAGGTGCCTCTCCTTCCTGCAAGGCCCTATACCCCTCTGAATGCCACCATACATCTCAGCATGACTCTGTGAACTATCCCTCATCATCGTATGCTACGACATATTCATGTCGTTTCCTGCAGACTCATGCTGTATCATCAATCCTAGGCATGCTACTGGATCAACCTCTACGTGGAGGTCAACTACTCCCAAGACACAAATAGAAGTGTCCCCCATCAACTGGTGCTCCTCTGCTAGATAATCAACATCCTCTATCAACGTGACTGAATGATACATATGAGTGTCCACTAAGACAGATGAAGTGGATCTCTGATGAATCTCCTCAAGAGACCCATCTGATCTAGACTCTGATTCTTGAAGGGTGGTCTGTGTGCCTCTCAAGAATCCTCGAGTTCTTTCCAACTCCTGAGTGAGTCGGTCCATCTCCAACTCCTGCTCCCTTAGAGCCTCATGATACATCTCACCAACCCACATTAGATAATCCCTGTCTATCAACAATCGCTGGTAGTCAGTCCTCATCATAGATACTCTCTCCCTGAGAGTATGAAAATCATCCATGGTAATCCCCTCATCTAAACTACCATGTGCCACCGATGCTCTCCAACAGTAATCTGCCATCACTGTATAAATGTCATCAATCCGTCTAATGACTACCATGATCATAGCCTCACTAACACTCAACTGTGTTGCTAAGTGGTGTGACTCCTGATCATGGTCATGTCGAGGTGCCTTCTCAGACCCCTCACTGCTAGTGTCAGTCCTGCTAGCGTCAACTCTGGAATCCCCAACAACACCCTCTGCATAGGATGACGTGTTGAATTGTCCATTGTCTATTGTGTTGCTGGGTACTCTTGTATACCACTGCATCCCATCACTAGATGATATCTCCCTCTGAATCACATTGTATCCTGTATGAGCAGTTGTATCCTCTTGTGCACTCAACCTGCTACTATCTTCTGTGCCTGGATCCCATAGAGATGTCTCCAGACCTGTGCTATGGTCATCCTGTCTACTAACAAGTGCATCCTCATCAATGCAATCTGATCTTGGAAGTAAGTGCTCCATCCACCTGTCAGCCTCTGCAATCTGCTCAATCACTGGAGTCTCCAATAGTTGTGACTCCATCTCCTCCGGCTGACCTGTATGTGTGAGGTCAACTGCCTGTGCGTCCTGTACCTCCTCTTGGACCTGTGGGTCTACCTGTCCATGGTGTGCATCCCTCACACTAGGCTCATCCATCATACCTGACGTGCCACTGATCTCCTCATGTGATGTGGCTATCATGGGTGTCTGAAGAGGTGACAGATGTGTCATGCCCCCCATAGGAAGCTCATCATCTCTAGGTGCTAAAATGTGTGACTCCTCACTAGTGTCACCATTCTGCTGAGACATGACGACATCAATGGTATGTGATATGTCTTCTAAGACACTGGTGCTATCATCCTGTCCATCCAGTTTCCTATCCACTACTCAAGGGCCATCATCCTCCTCAAGTGTGCAAGCATCAGTAGCCTCCGTGCAAGAGTCATCATCACTATCCTCTGATATTGACTCACTATCACTAGCCTCTGTGCAAGAGTCACTATCATCATCGAACTGCTCCAGATAAGCCTCAATCGATCCATCCTCACATGCCTCATCATCACTGTCCTCTCATACTTCAACAATATTCTTCTTACTCTTACCCCTACACCTATGATCAGGTTCCCAAGGCACCTTGCAATTGTAGCAAAGTTGCATGCTCCTAATGGGTGTGGGGTTTCTTCATGCTTCCTCCCATCTAGCTGCTTCTTTTTTCTTTTCACCTACTATGATCATCCCCTGTAAAATATCCCATTTTCTTCAATGAGGATTTCTATAGGCTGCATATTGTAGGAATGTTATTGTAGCCTTAGTTTCCTTGCTAAAGCTGTCATACATGATCTCCGCACATGATATCTCAAAGGCTATCTTATCCATTTCTTTCCCACTATTCATTTATCCCTATGAAAGACCCCTCGGGTTTGCAGGATTTAAGCTGTGATACCACTGTAATGATCCCAAACCATTATGCAAGGATCTTCACGGTTTTGGTGTCTTTTACAACCTTTTTCTGGTTGTGGTATTTCGTCAAACAGTTTGTTGATCTATTTGTTTAGATGTGTTTATATGTGTGTATGTAGCAAATAACAGAAAGAGATAACCATGGAACATACCTCAACCATATGCAATAAGATAGACAAGCCAAAACATCTCAAAT
>ML777587.1:576210-611195 GCA_009831015.1 Picea engelmannii | reverse complement strand
AATCTAGGTGGAATCTTTCACCACCGAATCGTCCTCTAGGGTTTGTTAAGTCAAAACCCTCAAAACCCCCAAGAGATGGGCTCACTAGCTAAAGCCAGATATCAAACTGATAAACATACATGAATGAATAAGAAGAGGCCCTTACCTTTTCTTTATACTTTTGGCTCACCTTGTCCCTCCAAAGTGACTTTCATTTTATTAATATGTAATTAATTAATTAATTAAATCACTTTAATTAATTAATTAACATTTTTACCTCTAAAAAGCTCCTTATCTCTCCTTGTGGCTTCCCTAGATACTGAAAGTCACTTCTAGCCATCCCATCCTGTAGTGTTTCTCCTCCCGATTCCAATGAGCTATTACATTGAGAGGTTCCTCCAAGTAATGTGCCCAAAATGACCTCTTCAGTGAATTCCATTGACTTATAGCTCAAAATAGTCAAAATCATGGAAATTGTCAGAATGCAACGAAACCAAATCCAACCTGTGCGGAATGGCTCATAATGATGGAATATGATCATGGATACAAGTTGGACCCCACAATGCCTCTCAAATACCCATGTACTCGCTATAACATCCATCTAGCTACTTTGGTCATCATAAATCTCTACACTGTGATGATGTCCCAAAGTGGGGACATTAGAGTTTATCAGGTCACATATGAAAATTTTAGACATAGATTTAGGTAGATTGAATATGTGGGGGGGCATGTATGTTGGGCTAGCCTTAACTCAGTGAAAGAGTTAATGAGTTAAATTTGTTTTTAGGTCAAAGCATGTGGTTTTTTGGGTCCATGTTTTTTGGGTATTCCGTGGTATTGTGTCCATGAATTTCATGTAATGAAGCCTATAAAAGGCTTGGTGAAATCCATTGTAAATTGGCCTTGAGGTAAGTGGTGAAGGATTACCTGGCCAGTTTGGATAGATTTGGTCAAAGATGTTAGAATGCAAAGTTCGAGGTGGAGCAGTGTGTCCAATTTAGAAAGGTGGGTCTATAGATAGGTTGATGTGTTGGGAGGTCAATCAAGCGTTTGAGAATATATGATTAAATTAATCTCATATCCATGGAACTTGGAAAGTATTGCAAGGAAGTTGGGATTGAATAAGCATGTTCAGTAATGCCAAGTTGCAGCAATAGTTGTGGACAAAAGCAGTTGTGCTATCTGCTAACTCGGTCACCATCGGTTGCAAAAGATAGGAAGATTCGAGAAGAGGTATGAACATGTCATCTGGTAATTACTCAAATGTGAAATTATTCGGTTGTGATGCTTTTGGTTTTTATATCATCTTTCTAAGTAGGACCTAGATCAAACAGGTAGATATTTGATATGGTGATGATGTTAAGGGGTGCAAACTGTGGGATCCTGCTACCCACAGAATCATCATGGACATAGTTGCAATGTTTGATGAATCTCCTTCTATAAGGGGATGTATATGGAACAACTAAAATGGTTAATTCATAATCGCAATAGAAGATTTGTTTGCAAACTCAAAAATCATTGAATGACCTAAAACATGCTAGGAAAATGGTACAAGATGTTTGATTCCTTTATGGTAAACCAAATTTTACAAGAAGTGAGTATAGCCATTGTTTTTATGGTATATTCATTATCTTGGTGTTATATGTTATGCTTGTTGCAAGAACAAGCATGGTTGAGATCAACAGGTTGGCTCAGTTGGTTAGGACGTTTGTTATGAAGGATCTGGGAGAAGAAAAATAAATCCTGGGCATGGAAATACATAGAGATAGGAAATATGGTAAGATTGGTTATCATAATCGAAGTATGTGGTGAAGATACTCACGAAATTCAGTATGAATAATGTGAAACAAGTAAAATCCCTTTGGCTTTCCATTGTAAATTCTTTTCAGGTTTATGTCTTAATTGATGAAGAAGAAAAGGGTTATATGTCTCCAATACTATATTCTAGTTGGAAGTTTGATGATTGCGATGAAGAAATGATCATCATTTCACATTCAGTTGGTGTTGTCAGTAGACACATGGAAAAACTAGGTCAGGAGCATGGAAATGGATGTTTCAAACACAGAAGCACAAGTATCATCTACAGTGGTTGCAATGATTTGGTCTGTGGTTATGATTCATAAGATTTGGACAAGTGCATCAGTTTATTATACATGTTACTGATTGAGACATAATGGTCCATGTTGGAGTGAATTGTGCAGACATGTTCACATAACAGTATTGTCAAAGAAGTTGCGGAGGTGTGATGGTGTTTGGCTTCTCCTGTAGGAAAGGCGATGGATGAATTAATTAAGGGCATGATATATTAGGTAAATTGTTGTCAATTTTGAGATTGTTGGAAACATGCCAATGAATTTCCTCATGCGGTCACATGCACATGCACATGCATGCAATCTATTTATGAACTGTTCGTGTAACTATGTGATCTATTCATGATCAATCTATGTAACTGAGTGATAGATGTTATATATACGAGCATACCCATAGAGGTGGAGGACAATGCGAGCTAGAGAGAAGCGTGTGTGAGGAGAGGATGATCGTATGCCTATGAAGGCTATTGTAGTTCTCCCTTGAATAACAGAAGACCAATAATTATTGCTAGTGGTTTTTGCCCGATTTGAATTTCCACAAAACTCACTGTGTCAACTGTATGATTAATGTGCTTGGTTTTATGCATGTTTGATCTTGCTTAGTTTATGCTCCGTTATATACTTTGTTATGCTTTGTTTTTCTTCAACTGCCTAGCATATATAAGTAAACTTTGATGATAAGGTTAGGGCTCTTTTGATTTTTTGCTCATTACCAAAAAACTGGAATGCTTCATCTTAAGTCTGATTAATTATTTCTCTCTTTTAAAAAAACTTTAAAGTTTGATAATGTTGTTGGTGAGACATCATGTAATGCCTTGTATTAAAGTTTAACTTCTAGCTAGAAAGCCACCCTAATGGTCGAGGATAGTAACAAGTATAATATTTGAAGCAATGGTATTGCAAATGTTCAGTCCATAATTCAATGATATCCTCTAGCAAGTACAAAGATTCCTTGGTTCAATAAACACTCGGAGGCCATGCTTCAGAAACAATGTGAGCGACATTTTTTGCTCAACAGGATTACTTGGATCCAGTGAAATTCGATGGCGCAGTAGAATCCCAGCAACAATAGATTTCATCTGCAAATAGGCCAAGTCCTTACCCAGGCAGATCCGAGGTCCTCCATTGAATGCAACAAACTTATAAGAGTCCGGAGGAGGTACAAACTTGCCATTTTGTATCCATCTCTCTGGCTTGAACTCTAAGCAGTCAGGCCCCCATATGGATTCCAGCCTTCCCACTGAATAGATTGAATAAGTTATAGCAGTTCCCCCTGGAACAAATGTGCCATCAGGTAAAGTGTCATCCTTGAGAACATATTTGGAGTCCTGTGGAACAGAAGGATAGAGCCTCAAAGTCTCAGTAAGTGCAGCCTTTAGGTAAACCAATTCATCAACCTCTTCAAACACCAAGGGCTCCTCAATCCACTTTGAAGGACCATTGCCCCTACTTTTGGTTAAAACTTCAGTAATTTCCCCGATGACTTTGTCTTCAACCCGGGGATTCTGGATCATCAACCAGAAAAACCAGCTCATCGCTACAGATGAAGTATCCCTCCCAGCAAGTATGAAATTCAGGGCTACATCTTGCAGAAACGAATCCGAGTAGGCGTTGCCATCTCCATCCTTCTTCCTCATAAATCTTGACAACAAATCATCATGTGGCTGTTGTAGTCGAGAAATTTTTACTTCATCTCCAGCTCTGGATCCTTGGGACTGAATAGAGAACTCAAGTCTCCTCAATGCAATAATCTCAGACAAGTATTTTTCAATTTTGGCAACGCTTTGGCGAAGATCAACCTCCATACCACAACCCAGCATTTTCTTAACCTTCCATATCACTCTAGGAAATATATAACGCTGCAGAGTGGCCTCAGTGGCATTGTCAAATGCATTGGCAAAGGGATTAATAGGAAGACCCGGGGACAATGTCTCTGGATCCTTGCCAAATGCTAGACCACAGATATTATCAAATGTAAGTCTGAGCAAAAGATCCTGTAAATCAACAGCTCTGTGTAGTTCTTCAGCCTCTGCCAGGATAGGCCAGAGTCGGCCCTTAATGGACCGGGTGACCCACCGGGCCATGGCATTTCTGAGAGTCCTTGTGGTGAACTCTAATGCTGCAGTCTTCCTCTGCACCAACCATGTTTCTCCATCACTGTTGAAGATACCATCCCCCAACAGGTCATGAAATGCTGCCTGCCACTGTGGCCCTTTGGGATAGTTATCGAAACGTGTGCGAAGAATATGCTCTAAATTTTTTGTGTTGCATGTTACCGTTACATACCCTTGTTTGGTTGCAAGGAAGGGGATGGCACAGACACAAGTCTGGTATGTTCCTCCGGCCTTCCGGAGATTGTCTGCAATCCAATCATGCATTCTTGTCCTGTTTTGCAGCAGTTCTGGCAGGCTTCCCACCAGTGGCCATACCCTGGGGCCTCTCAAACGACTTGCCATGTTTAAAAACCATGCCATATATGCTGCTACTGCTCCGAATAGCAATAGCCATGTAGAAACCTCCATTTTCTTTAACAGTTTGTCTTCTTATCTGACCTCCCAGTAAACTGTATAAACCCTTCAAAACTGAACTGGTAGGAGCTTCTCCTGTTACTGATTTCAGCAATGTTGTTCTCCTAGTTACAGCAAAAGTCAACAGCAATCAAAGTCCAGCCAAGAGTTAGTCGATATTATTCACTTTCACATCTCTAACAGCAATGAAAGATCGTGACTTCATACACACGGCTATACCGACGTACTCAAAACTCTGCAAAATTATACCAACGTACTCAAAAAATCAAACAAAAAATCCTGAACTGCTTACACATACACTACCCATATACAGAAAATAAAATAATCTCAAAAGCAAAACAAAATCAGCATATATAATAATAATAAACTATTTTTAAGGTTAAGGCTAAGCCAGACACTAAATTGGTGTATGAGAACTTTTCAATCTAGCTATTTTATTGGTAAAGTCTAAAGAAATATACATATCCTATTGGTAAAGTCTAAAGAGATATACATACCCTACTCCTCTGGATTTAAACTAGTCATTAACCATTAAACCTATACATTATTGAGCATCAATCTACTTTCTCCAATTAACCTAAATTCCATTCAATATTTGTATTAGACTCTCTAACAAATTTAGAATAATAGAAGAAAATCATCGTGAATGACACCATACTCTGGAAAAATGAAGTTCTCTAACCTTCCTGTCTTCGCCACAAATATCGAATAGCTGATAATACTACTCTACTTCAGGATATCCTTGTAAAATGCCCTTAGTTATCTGCTCCAATCGATGCAAAAACGATCAAGGTCAAGCTGATTCCAAAACAGAAATAACGCAAATGAAAGAACAATCGAAAAAAATGGAAAAAATAAAACACCCATCAAAAATCACTGAACAGGAGTACATGTTGTCCTCCCCGAAAACTAAACAATAATAATCATCATCCGATCAATTGTCCTCAAACCTCTGAGGATCTCTCGAACTTGAGATATATGTTGCAGATATCAAATCCCGTTTTGCTTCTTAATGGCTGCCTCTATATAAAAATTTCACAAAGAATCTTGCAAAATATGGCATAGGCTAGTTACTGAAGACTAAGGACTTGGGAAAAACAAAACAGTCATCAAGTTCCATCCCTTCTATCTCCTTAATAACTACTTGCAGGCCAGGCTTATCATATATAGACTGCAGAGCTGTTTGTGGCAGGCATGATAGCGTGGGATTTGACATTACTATGCGCTTCTTTATGTAGTGTCCGATATTTCTCAAGAACTCCGCACAATTTCGTTCCATGTCTATACAAGTAATTACTGATATCGTTGTGGGAAAGATGAGAAATGTGTCGGGGAAGTCGGTTGAACGGTCGACGGCTTTCTCACACCATACTGGCAAAATATTTAGTCAATCACGCCTACTCACAACTCTTCCCACCAAAAACTCTTGAAAGTTTTGAAAAAACAGCTCAACCATAATCCAACATCAATATTATTACATATTATATATATAGATTACGTCAATAATGTCTCAAATCCTACCTGAAATTCCAAAGCAAAAACACTCAGAAGTTAAAACAGTTGAACCGTAATTCAATTTCAATGCTATTATATATAGATTACGCCAATAATTTCGAAAATCTTACATGCAATTTAAAAAATAATTAGAGATTGGATTAATAATTTCTGAAATTTTCTAAGTCATCAAATATTATTGAATAATTTTTAAATGCATGATCGATGATCGATTTCGCATAGGAAGATATTTTTTTTTTAGGTATATTTAACCTAAATCAGATGAGAAATTGTTGGATTAGTAGATTTAAGAGATTGTTTCTGTAGTATTGTGTACGGGGAGTTTTTCAACATGCTGAATCCATGTCTGAATCCATGTCTGCATTTAGACATAAATTCTGAACAACAAAAAATAGTGATTCGTGTTCCGACAAAAAAAACCAACTTTCCAACATCCAAACTAATTTATGAATAGTCAGTTTTTAGTTTGGAGCTTTGTACTAACTGCTGATTAAGTTCTCTAATCTCACTCCAACGGTTCCCCGTTTTTCGTAATTAAAAATAATCTTCGTTATACTTTCTTATTATGTAATTCATTACGTTCTCTAATCTCACTCCAACGGTTCCGCATTTTTCGTAATTAAAAATAATCTTCGTTATATTTTCTTATTATGTAATCTATAGTTATTGATCTCACTCATGTATATTAAAATATATTTATCTTCGAACAATAAACACCGCTCAATGATGTCATTAACGGTCGAAAATAAACACCCACAATAATATACAATTCAATGAATATATGTTAATATGTATCCAACGGTATATATCACTGACGTTACCTATTTCTACCAATATCTCAAGTTTTATAATCTTGTACGACTTTCTCCATCGATTTTCCCTATTTCAACTTTTCGAACGAGAGAGGCGACAACATTTTCCACTTTTAGCTGTCAATCCTAAAGTGACAGACGGGGCTGGTTGAACCTGACATTTTTCTAATTCCTGTTGATGTATTCGTGAAGTTATCTGAAATAGTTGGTTAATTTCTCAATTTATCTTGGCTTTTCCATTTTCTCAGCTCAACCCCAGTTGTGTGCATGTGAGTTTTCATTTTTTTTCTTCCACAACTGCAGGAGCAAGATTAGCGATTCAATAAGAGGGTGGCCAAGAAAGCGACATAGGAGGAGAGACGCAACCGACGGTCTCTCGTGATCGTACGCAACCGACGCTCGAGATGAATCGGGTGATCTTCTTTCTTTCGGAAATCAAAGACCACTGGAGTTGTTGAGCGGTGTGTCTGAAATTTCCGATGGTGTTTAATATAACAGGTGACCTTCATCTTGATAATTGACATTCATTTTATACCATCTGCTGGCCATGTGTATGGGAAAAGGCTTTCTGCGTAGCTTCGTGTGGTGGTGATTTGCTTTTTATATATCTATGCCGAGATTGTTTGATGTGAATATAATTTAGTGATTTAAGTGTAAAATTGACAAAATGAGAATAATACACAGAATATGGAATTGGAAAACAAGAATGAGTAGAGCTCATTTCATTAAGGGAAAAGACCTGTGCTAAATTAGCTCGAGCAAATCAAGAAGATCAAGAAACAAAACAAGAAATCCTAACGAACTCTTACAGTTGGCCAGAACAGTTGGGAGTGTACAGTTACATATTGTTGAGGTTATAGTTACAAACATCACTGATAATGCCCAAGCTTTGTTTTTCAAAATCAAAAAAGGATTTTCCTAGCGACTTTGTAAAAATGTCTACGCGCTGATCTCGTGAGACACAAAATTGAAGTGCGGTGTCACCATTATTGACTAGCTCGCATATGAAGTGAAAGAGAGTGTCAATGTGCTTGGTTTTCTTTTGAAACACATGGTTTTTGGATAAAGCAATTGTTGAAGTGTTGTCACATAAGATAGGAGTTGGCTCATTTTCTGTATGTGGCATATCATTTAATAGTCTTCTCAGCCACACAGCTTGACAGGAAGCTGAGATAGTAGCGACATACTCTTCCTCCGTAGAAGATATTGAGACAATGGGTTGCTTCTGTTATGCCCAAGTAATCAGATTCGTACCCAGGTGAAAAGCATGTCCTGAGGTGCTTTTCCGATCATTTAGGTTGCCTGCAAAATTAATGAGTGTGTAACCAGAGAGATGATTATCTTCAGACTGAGTGTACCATAAACTAAAATTTAGAGTTCCTACAACATATCTCAGAACAAAATCGTTTTCGCCATCTTACAATGAGAATCTTTGGGGGATTCCATGAACCTGGGAGCAAAATTGGTTGCATACATAATATGAGGCTTAGACAAGGTAGAATCCACTGTAGGGTCTTCATCTTGATTCTCAATTTTCTGCCTAGGGGTATAGGAGCTTATGTTGGATTACAGTCCTCCATGCAGAATCTTTTGATGATGTTTTTTGCATACTTTTGTTGACAGACAAAAATCCCTTTGGTTAATTGGTTAACCTCAATCCCCAAAAAATATTTTATTATGCCAAGATCCTCATACTACATGGGATGTTTAAAAATGGTTAACTCAAGATTTCTAGTATATATCATGTATGATGCTTAAGGTTTTGGTGGTGAGATTTTTGTTTAGAATTGATTGGAAGAACCACAATATTGTCTATTATTTGTCGACGTTTCGGATCGACAGCAGGATCCATCTTCAGGACATAATAACTTGAGGGAAAATGCAAGAGAGGAACCCTAATTAATACTACTTGATTGAGTGTAAGAAACCTAGAGGGTTGGCTCAGTGAAAATCTTAGGGTTTACTACTGTTGGCACAGGGTCAGACCCACGGTTCAACACTCAAGAGCGCACCAACAAAACCCTAACTACCGACCCTTTCGGCAACACCTGCGAAGTAGATGAAGTCTCACCCGAGGTAGAGGCACTGGTGGTTGCAAGGCTCAGGTGTCTGCAACCTTAGCTGAGACACAGATCTGTGATTATCTTACTTACAGTGCACTTAGCATCAGTTATTCCTTAACATACATTCATTAGTACACTTCGTAGAAAGCATAGAGCATCACAGTGAATACTTATACTAAAGATGATTCAGTACTTAGCCACAGAAATATAGGTTAGATTCAACAGATCGAGCACTAAGCATATTATATATTAGATCTAATATTCATTCATATATCATCAGCACAGAGCATAACTATATCTACTTAATCACATCAAGCACTTAGCCAAGAAAGAGATAAACACATTAGCTCGAAGCACAAAGAACTATACACACAGTTACTGTGGTTCAACCCTACCCTAGGGCTATGTCCATAAAGTCTTCTTTATATTATCTCGGTCAAGCAGTTACAACACAGACCTTCGATGACCCTTACTTCGCACAGGACAAAATATTTGCGCAACTCACTAGATCCTTCCTCCTTGCTCTTCATCACAAGACTACAACAACTTGCACCTAGCTTTCCGATCTCATGCACAGAGCACTCTAAGATACATCCGATCAAACAGATCCAGTTACTAGCACTAACCTTTCAATTATACATCACATAGATGTCTACATTACTATCATTCTCCTATATTTACATTGCTTATTTATAGATTACCAAATGGGCCTAAGTGTGGGTAAACCCACGAGCCAACATTCCTTTCCCGTTACATCAACCCAAAACCCTAAAATGGACATAAAAATAGGTCTCGCTTCCTTACTTTCCACTTCGCATTGCGCTCCTTCCTTGACAAGTTGTCGTAGTCCCAAAAGTGGTCAAATATGAGCAAGTATTCTTCAAAACTTGGTCAAGGGCCAACAGGCCCCCAACACTCACCTGTGACTCGTCCCAAGTCACTCCGGTCTGACGAACTCCGCTTCGAACGCCTCGAGCTTGGCTCGAGCTACTTCAACCTAATGCAGTGCGACAACCTATTGTTTAGTAAATTCCTAGATTACTGTGACATTGAGCAGTCCTTCTAGGCATTGTTCTGCAGTGATGACACCTTGTTTGAGTTCAACTCCCTGGCTTTCAAGTTCAGCGAACCATTGGCATGCCTTCTCTTGGAGTGGTTGGAGTCGTTGAGAGACTTCCATTACTTTACTTTGCAGCGTGTGTACTTGTTGTTGGGTTGTGCGTTGTTCTGTGAACCTCTTCATTCTTTCGACGGGGGTCACAAACTTCATCTGTGCTTGTAGCACATCTACATGTTGCTTTGCTTCGTGGAGTTGTGCCTCTAATGTCTGCAATTCTGGATTCCCTGTGAGGGTTTTGTAAGTATGGGCGCTTCTAGTGCTTAGTTTCCTACATTCCAAAGCCAACGTTTTTAATCAGTCGACTGCGCTTCGAGTAGTGGCCTCTCTTGGATCTCTTATCTCCTAGGGTGTCTCAAGCATGGTGCAAAGCTCCAGATCTCTAATGCATTGTTGAAGTTGTTGGATTACTTCTTCTAGTTGGGTCACCTGCTATGGGAGATGATCTTCCATCTTCACTTCTATGATCATCACAGAGCGCGGTGCTTTGTGAACTCTTTCCTGTACTTCAAGTTGCTCTGGTAGAAACTAGTCCTTGCTCTGCTGTAACTGTGCTTTTTCCTCCTCCCATTTTTCCTGTAAGGCAAGCTGCTCCTGTTCTGACTTCCTCCATTGTTCTCCATGTGTGCTTTGTTCTTGCGCCAAAGCCTGGGTGGCTTGTGTTATGTCTTCTTGAGCTCATCGAAGGCGAGCTTTGAATTTCTCGGCAATCTGGCGTAATTGAGTGGGCTCATCGTCTGTTCCTGGTATTTCCATTGTTAAGGGTTCCATAGAAACTGCTTGGATGGGCTAGAGTGCCTGCTGCACTTCTTTGAGTTCGCCTGTGATCCGGCGGAATAGCTCCTCCTGCTTTGCTTCTTGTTTTTCTGCGAGTTCTAGTGAAACATCATTTAGTGCGGCAATTAAGAAGTCAAAATCATCTGGGATAAGGGTAGTTTTAAGCGTGGTCTGGATAGCCTTAGATTTTTTTCGGGATGAGGGATTGGGTGGGGTAATCTTCCTTTTCTTGGAGAGATCTTCCTAGTCTCTAGGCGGAGTAACCTCGTCTTTGTTCTGCTCAACTTCTCTTCCCCCTAGTTCTTTGTCATTACCTCCCTTCACAAGTGAGAGCAAAGTAGTCTTTGTGGATGTGTTGTGGATATCTTGAACTTCCACATCCTTCTTAGTCTTGACCTATGAAGCGTGTTGGGTGTGATGCATGGTGTAGACTGAATTGCATTCTTCAACTGAGTGTAGTAAGCATGGAAGACGGCATTGGACTACCACTGTTTGTTCATGTCGCTGTAGTACCACAACATACAAAATTTTGCAGCTAGTGGTTCGAAGGGTTCGATCTCCAGAAAAGTGGCTCCCTTGGATAGTTCCCAAGCGATGAAAGAGATGAGTATGAGCAACCAGCTAAAGTGGAACTTATACCCTTGGTCATGCGCTTGTCTATAGTCAGGCTCTAGATAATTTGTAAGGTATTTTTCCGAGTTCATTTGTAGTCCCTCCGCACACTTCCCTGCGAGGTCAACTACAAATCCAGTCACTTGTGTAGGTCTGTTTTTTCAGACTAAATTCCCTGCGATCAGCTTGAAACCAAAGCACATTGCTACATTCTCAATGGAGGCTACCATGTAACCTCGCGTGCCTTTATCCAGATCTCCATATGTTTCTTTTATTCGTTGAGAGAGAACGCAATCTGCGGTCTTTCTAGGGTAAAAGTCCTACGGGTCAGGGCCTTGCATGCTTAGCCCAGTGATCCGATTGATCAGAATCGGATCCACAGTGATGCAGCGGTCCAACCATAGGTATATTCTATGGTAGCAGGACAACAACAGTGTAATGCATGCATTTACTTCCTGATGCCTCCCGAAATGTGGAATCTTCATTACATTGAGGAGGGTTGACTGTGCAAGGTTATGGGTCCATTATTGTGGTACAATCTTGGGGTTCTTTCCTTTTTTAATAGTCAAGTACTTGTGCGGGGATAGCATACTATAAACCTTGCGATCTCCAAGGTTAAAATCACTAAATTTCAGCGTGGTGAGCTTCTCCTGGTCAACATGAACTTTGCGCACCCCTTTCAAGTGGTACGCAGTGACTATAGCATAGTCAAAGTCTCTGGGTACAATTTCCTGATTCACTGTTCTGCTTAGTGGTGGAATATATTTAGGCAATATGCTTGGGATCATCTTCATAGTAGTGAAGTCATTTTCGAGCTTAGATCATCTTTCGAAAGGCATTCGGAATAATCCTGCTCGAGCAATGGAGGGGGAAGCTAGCAGTGTGCCCAAGGAAGATGCTTGTACACCTGTAGACATTCCACGTTCAGACATGACTCTCTTAGTCATTAAATCAATTAGAACTTCTTCAACAATTTTCTTAGCAACGCTAAGGTCACACAACATACAAACTTGGGTCAGCTGGCTCGGGTGCAAAACGAAATTTAGAGACTACAGTGAATAGTATGGCAATGATCTCAAGGTAAGTAAATCTCAGGGTTCGCGCTCAAATTCTTAGTTAGCAAAAAGTATTCTCGGTGCGTGGCATGATGGGTTAAGTAGGCAATCTCAGCAACAGTCTGCTTGCAATGGACATGGGGCTTTCATTAACTCCATTCTATCCATTCTGGTGCTATCCAACGGTCTAGTGGTAACCCATAACTGATTTTCGATCCGTTCGGAGCAGCGATTGAATGGGTATATATGTTCCAACGGCTATATTGCTTCTTCATGGAGAAGTACTCTATGTCATTGTTCTGATATCTCGGTGAAGCTCCAATTTTGCAATTCTTCTTGCTGCAAAGTATCCTCTAGAACCTCTTGTAATCTTACAGTATTAGCCCTTTTTTTTCTTAACTTCCTAGCCTTCTTCCCAGTGAGCTTCGTCTCAGTAATGATTTTACTATTCAAATGTTTATCTTCTGTGGTCTTAGTTACTTTGCGTTGTTGAAATTCTTTCCTAGGGTTCCTTGATAATACTTCTTCTGTATCAAAATAGGTAACTCAATCTTCTACGGATCCTCCAGTTTTCTCTTAGCTTCGACATCAGAGTTGCTAATATTAAATATCTGTGATATGCTCTTATGTTCTTCAATAAAGTGCATGATCCTTCTGGTCATAAAGTCTTTTAACTCTTGCTTCTTCTGTTCCAAAATTTTTTCTTCCTCTTTTCGTCTGGCTTGTTCTCTATCAATCCAAGTTTTTCCCATGAGCATGGTAAACGGGGCACTGTCTTCAACAAATTTAATGATCTCAAAGTCTTCCTCTGTCGAAGTTCCATTGATAGTCATATGTATCTAAGCGAGCCTTCCACATAGTTTTACTAGATTTCCTCTAAAGAAACTTGTTCCTCGGATCATGGCAGGCTTTCCTATAGCTTCCCAAGTTCTTTCTAGCATAAGGTTCACTTGTGTTTCTTCATCAAGAGTAAAAACAATGGCCAAGTCCCCTATTATTGCTTCGATTTGGTCCTTTTCTTTGAATATCTCTAATATCCTAACATGTCGGTGGTCATTTAAGGTATCTTTCATCTGTAGCGATATCTTTTCTGATTCTTTCCAGGTTTCTGCTATAATCTTGGTCTGTTGATCTCCTTCAGGGTTTGCTTGCTCCATATTTAGCTTCTCAAGCCTAGCAATCATTCTAGGGTAATCCAATACTTCATTGTCCATAGCCTTACAATAGAGGCAACTAGGTCTTCTCCCAAGGCATTCCTTAGCTAGATGTCCTGGTTTTCTACAACTATAACAGAGGGTTAATCCTCTCTTTCATTTAGATGTTCCCCAACTCCTTCTGTACTGTGCACCAGGATCATGGTGGCTAGCCTGCAAAAAACTCTTTCTAGGATCCTGCATCCACTTGTTAGTCCAGACATTCCTTCGATGCATAGGTATAACATATCTATCACTATACTTATCATATTTATTCATATCAAACTTTCTTTCATCTATTAATTCCCTAGTTTTAAAGCTAGAACATAATCTATCAAACATACCTAGATCCATGCTTTAGAAACAAAAACATTTCACTTATCTTACTTCTACAGAGAACAAAGCTTCCAAATCTAAAAACTTTTGACTATTCTTACCTTTATCAAAGCACATAACTTACAGATCTTACCTTTTTCTTGTAGATATGACCTCTTCCTTCGCAGATATGACTTCTTTTCTTCATATCTGACCTCTTTTCTTTAGATCTGACCTCTTTTCTTCAGATCTGACCTCTCTTTCTTGACACAAATCTTCACAGGTCAATCAGAACACTGCACAATACGGAAACAGATCTGTGCACAGAGATTATTTTGCACAAAGCTTCTTCTTCAGTTCCCAGCAATCACAGTTTTAGGTCACGACAACGAAACCATTTGTTGGCACAGGGGCAAACCCAGGGTTCAATGCTCAAGAGAGAACCAACAAAACCCTAACTACCAGCTCTTTTGGTAACACCTGTGAAGAAGATGAAGTCTAACACGAGGTACAGGTAGGGGTGGTTAAAAGACTCAGGTGTCTGCAACCTTAGCTGGGACATAGATCTGTGATTATCTTGCTTACAACGCACTTAGCATCAATTATTCCTTAACATACATTCATTAATACACTTCGCAGAAAGAACAGAGCATCGCAGTGAATACTTATACTAAAGATGATTCGGTACTTAGCCACATAAATATAGGTTAGATTCAACAGATCAAGCACTAAGCATCTTATATATTAGATCTAACGTTCATTCATATATCATCAGCACAGAGCATAACTAGACCTACTTAATCACATCAAGCGCTTAGCCAAGAAAGAGTAAACACATTAGATTGAAGCACAAAGCACTATACACACAGTTACGGTGGTTCACCCCCACCCTTGGGCTACGTCCACAAAGTCTTCTTTATATTATCTCGGTCAAGCAGTTACAACACAGAGCTTCAATGACCCTTACTTCGCACAGGACAAAAGATCTGTGCAGCTCGCTAGATCCTTCCTCCTTGTTCTTTAGCACAAGACTACAACAACTTGCACCTAGCTTTCCAATCTCATGCAAAGAGCACTCTAAGATACATTCAATCACACATATCCAGTTGCTCGCACTAAGATTTCAGTTATACATCACATAGATGTCTACATTACTATCCTTCTCCTCTATTTACATTGCCTATTTATAGATTACCAAATGGGCCTAAGTGTGGGTAAACCCACTGGCTGACATGCCTTTCCCGTTACATCAACCCAAAACCCTAAAATGGACCCAAAAATAGGTCTCGCTTCCTTACTTTCCGCTTCGCATTGCACTCCTTCCTTGGCAAGTTGTCATAGTCCCAAAAGTGGTCAAATATGACCAAGTATTCTTCAAGGGCCAACAACTACAGAATTTTCATATTAAATTGTTAAAAACAGGTTGATTTTAATTTTATAATTTAATTATTATTAATATTATAATAATGTTATATGCTAGTTTTTTAGGTTAATTTAAGGTATGATTTTAATTTCATTAGAGGTAATATTAATAATATTATTATTAGCGTTGTAGTTTGGTTTAATTTAGAATTTAATAAAAAGTGGTAATAAATATTATTTTAAAGAAATATTTTACTTTAAAATCTATGTTGTGTGTTGGTTATTAGTTTTAAAAAGAGGATTGACATATAAACATATAATCAACATATATCATGTCATCAACATATAAACATACAATCAAAATTTTACCTTGTTGATCTGTTTTGGTGTATAGAGTTGGCTCATTTTGTCTTCTTTTGAAACCACTCTTCATCAGGTAAGTGTCAATTCTGTTGTACCAAGCTCTTGGAGCTTGCTTTAAGCCATACAAGGCTTTCTTCAACCAATACACTTTGGTTGACTAATCTTTGACTTCAAATCCAGGTGGTTGATCCACATAGACCTCTTCTTCTAAGACACCATTCAGGAAAGATGGCTTGACATCTATCTAGTATACTTTCCATTTGTGTTGAGTTTCTATGTCTAAGAGAGTCCTTACAGTGTCCAACCTTGCTAGTGGAGAAAAATTTTCACCATAATCAATGCCTAGTTGTTGTGAGAATCCTTTGGCAACAAGTCTTTCCTTGTGTTTTTCAATATGCCCCTTTTCATTGAGTTTAGTTTTGTAAACTCACTTGACACCAATACTTTTCTTGTGTCTGGGAAGATAAACAAGATCCCATGTCTTGTTCTTCTCAATGGAGTCAATCTCTTGGTTCATGGCTTGAACCCAATGTGGCTCTTTAGCTACCTTTTTAAAAGATCTAGGTTGACATGACATTAATGTAAAAAGATTGTGCCGATCAATATCATCCAAGTGCTGATGGATCTCTCTCAAGCTTCGAGTTCTCTGATTTCGATGTTTTGAGGATGAAATTTTGCTTGAAGAAGAGTTTTCTTGAGAACTTTCATGTTGTTCTTGTAGGTCTACAATATTGGAAGGGCAGGTTGATGTGTTTGTTGTCTTGATTTTTCTTTGTTTTCATGAAGTGGAAGCAATGGATTTTGACTATCCATAGGACGATTTTTTAGACTCACTCCAGAATTGATTTTCAAGAAATTTGACATCTCTGTTGAGAATTAGTTTCTTGGAAATCAGATTGTAGAGTTTGTAGGCTTTGGATATCTTGCTGTATCCAACAAAAATTCATTTCTCACTTCTATCATCAAGTTTCTTCCTCAATTCAGAAGGTATGTCAACGAATGTTATGCATCCAAATGTCCTAAGATGAGCAACATTTAGCTTTGTCCCACTCCATGCTTCTTGAGGGACCTTCATCTTCAGACTAGTGGTTAGATATCTATTCAGGAGAAAAACTGAGCATGTTACTGCTCCATCCCAAAATAGATTTGACAGACATTTTTCTTTGAGAAGGCTTCTTTCCATGTTCATTATTGTCTCATTTTTCCTTTCATCCACTCCATTTTGTTGTGGAGTATACCTGGATGTAGTTTGCATAATGATGCCTTGCGATTTGCATAAATTTGAAAATTATTTGGAGTTGTATTCTACTCCTCTATTTGACTTGAGAGTCTTCACATATTTCCCACTCTATTTTCCAGCTTCAACCTTGAATTCTTTGAACTTTGCAAAAGTTTCAGACTTGTGTCTGAGAAAATAGATCCATAGTTTCCTATTAAATTCATCAATAAATGTTAGGAAATAAAATCTACCACCTATTGAATTTGTTTTCATTAGTCCACAAAGGTCAGTGTGAACCAACTCTAGGTGTCGCTTGGCTTGAGTGGAGGACTGGGGAAAACTATTTCTCTTATGTTTTCCAATAATGCAATAGTCACATGGTGTGAACCAACTCTAGGTGTCGTTTGGCTTGAGTTGAGCTAAATAAGCTCAAGCAAATCAAGAAGAGAAAGAAACAAAACAAGAAATCCTAAAAAACTCGTACAATTGTACATAACAACTGGTAGTGTACAATCACATATTGTTGAGGTTAGAGTTTTAACTAACAAAAATGACGTAGTCTAAACATTATAAGTTTGTATCTTGTTTTTCCACGGATTTCATTCAAAAATTGGTTAGAAATTTAGAAAAATAATTGGAATGATAGATTTAGGTGGTTCAGTATACTTATTTTCGATGCCTTGGGGTTTGTCAGAAATATGAATCTGTTTATGCATCAAAAATAAGATTTGAGGAGTGTGAAATTGTGTTTTTTTCAACAATCACTTACCTAGTGATAATTGTCAAAAACGAGTCAAACACATAAAATGTTTAGACTACCCCATTAAAAATGGATAAATGTGGCTATCTCATATTTCACATCTATTTCACATCCAAAATATTTTTGACAAAAAATCATCTCTCATAAACTCAAAAATGACCTAGTCTAAACATTATAAGTTTGTATCTTGTTTTTCCACAGATTTCATTCAAAAATTGGTTAAAATTTTAGAAAAATAATTGGAATGATAGATTTAGGTGGTTCAATATACTTATTTCGAATGTTATTTATGCATCATAACTAAGATTTGAGGAGTGTAAAATTGTGATGTTTCCAACAATCACTTACCCATTGATAATTGTCAAAAAAGAGTCAAACACATAAAGCATTTAGGCTTCCCCATTAAAAATGGATAAATGTGGCTATCTCATATTTCACATCTATTTCACATTCAAAAATGTTTCTGAAAAAAAATGTCTCATAAACTTCTTTCATTATAGTGTTTCTTTTTTCCCATAATATCTTTGTTATCAGACAAATCGGTAAGTGCGGACACAAACTGATCTCCCTATCTTCACTACGAAACTAGAACAAAACAAGACAATACACTACTCTTTACTTATATTTAAATTATCAAATGAGAAATGGATCTAGAACATACCTTTTAAATATCGAAGATCTGACCTCGCCAATGCAATCCAAGCTCTGTCATGAGGATTATGGAGAAATATCTACAAAGGAACACAATCCAATGAAGACAATAATAATAGATCTTACTTGATATGAAACTATGTATGTGATCAAGGAATCATACAATATGGACAAATAATATTCATATAGGAAAAAAAGTGCATCTGTATTAAATGATAGAAAGAAAGATTACAACCAAAGCCTTGATGTTATAAGGTCCCTTCCAAATATCCCTTGCCTCCCACACACTTTTTCTCCAAGAATTCTAATACTATAGATCTGAAAGTCTCTCGCAATCTATCTTGACAAAGCAAAACTCAAAGCCAATCTAGCCAAGATACCAATCTCCAAAAACTCAAACTCAGTCCAATCTAACTTTATCCATGAGAGCTCCTCTATTTTTATAAGCTGAAGAGGATAAGGTGAGGAGGTTAGGATGATCCCACTAAATCAGAAAAGCGAGTAAGATCCAAACCAAGCAGAGGCCACCTCACCATATAAGCTTTTCGTTCTAGAATCATCGAGAAGATGCTCAATTTTCCCACGTATGAAAATCGTCACACCCCTAGAATGGAGAAGAGTGTGAAGACGTCATAGGATCGGTATAGTGTAGCATGCGATGATCTGGGATTGTCGCACCCCTATAACTGGACATGGTGTGACAATCCTCCTTAATAGGTTTTTTACAAAGGAAAAGACAACTTCTTCTCTCAGGAAAAGTTCTTCTCCCTCCTTTCTTTAGGAATTCAAGCCACTGATCCCTCTGAAGAGAACATATAGGTTTACATCATTAATGTTTATAGGGATGACAAAAATAATGTGTAAAAATCTTGAATAATTACACACCACCAAACAACCTTATAACTACCCTTTAATACAACCCTTTCACTATAGCATTAAAAAAAAATCACAACCCTACCGTTAATGTCACCCTTTCACCATCACATTAACCATAGATCTATCAATGCCTTACATATAATCATACTCAAGTTCATAAAGTCAAATATCATATTTAGTATACTATCATACCTCCTTAATGGGGAGTGAAAAATGATTTAGGGAAGAGAATACATGATAAGGAAAGAGTAATCTCATGGTACTTATTGTTAGAGTTAATGCTTAACTTATTGGAGATTGGTTTGGTTTTTCTAGATCTAATCATACTCGAGTTCATAAAGTCAAATATCACATTTAGTATACTATCATACCTCCTTAATGGGGAGTGAAAAATGATTTAGGGAAGAGAATACATGATAAGGAAAGAGTAATCTCATGGTACTTCTTGTTAGAGTTAATGCTTAACTTATTGGAGATTGGTTTGGTTTTTCTAGATCAAGTTAGTTGTGAGATATCTTCTCCAACTATCAGATACTATTTATATGCTTGTGGTTGAGATATTTCCTCCTAAATTTGTTGTTCTCTTGAGGAAAACATCTTGTATAAATATTTGATTGATTCAATAATAAAATACATAGATTTTTTGTACGTAATATAGTTATCCATTTTCATATCATATTACTGTTAGCCATGAATCTTGCACGAGAGGGACTGACTCTCTCTCACGAGAGGGGTTGTGATCATGCCAATTTTTCATTTTTAATCATATGTACATAGGTTAGTGTAGGAGAGTAGAGTGTGCGCTTGTGTATGGATAGGAAACCATCGCTACCAAAAAATAGGCACCACCTGTGAGAAGTTGTTGTCGCATACTTGTACCAATGAAGAATCATGCTTAATACAAGGATATTGTTGCTGGTGGAGATACCTATCAGATTCAAGTAAACTAGTCATAATCAGCTTTAACGCAGATGTCTTTATTGCATTTGCAACGGCTTCTAAAGTTCCTGATACCATAAACTGCATACCAACCAATTTCACATAATGGAAATTTAATTTCCGTACTAAAATATTTGAATCCATGGATTATGTGTCTTTGCTACAATACTCTGCATTTTTTTTTATCTAGACAACTCTTCTACTTGACATATATGGCATCGTTTTTCAAACAAAATAAATAAATAAATACATAAATAAAAGGGAAGCTATATTATTTAGCAACAATTCTATTTCTTTTATTTGAATTTAAGAGTTGTATCAAGGAAGCTTGAGTTTCTCTCTTGAGTGGTTTAGTAATAGTAAGTTTTTAGATATTTTCTTAATGAATTAGTATTATATTATTTTGTTTGTAATAAAGAACAATCATATAACCGGGTAACATAATTCAAGTTGGTAGTTCTTGACATACTTGGATGCCATGCAAGAACATGCTCACTAATTTGGTTATTTCTACACTATGTTATGAGCTTGTGGTTCTTGGAGTATTTGGTAACCCAAGAACAACAACTAGTGGTGATACAATTTGTGTTTGTGATTTTGTAATAGGTCATTTTTTAGGATTCATTGTTGGATACTTTCAATATATATATTACTTCCATAGATGGAATTATGTCAATAGAATGATTTAGTATCTAGACTATTCTTTGGGGTATTTCAAGAATCGTCAGTCCTACAAATACGTCATCGATGGTCATAAGAAATTTTATCTTAAACGGTTCAAGTGGTAGCTCGAACTTGATGGATGAGAAAGAGTGTATCCTATGAGATTTAAGAGTGGGTAGACGTGTTGATAAAGACTGGACGAGACAAAGATTGTATGTCTATTTGTTTTCAGTATTGTTCTTTGTGGTGTAAGCATTAATGGAGAGTGTTAGTGTTAATGCTTACCTTATGTAAGATTGGTTTGGGTTTGCTAGATCTCGCTAGTTGTGAGATATCTTCTACAACTATCATATCCTTTTATGTGTTTTTGGTTGAGATATTTCCTCATGAATTTATTGTTCTCTTGAGGAAAACATCTTCTATAAATATGTGATTTATTCAATAATAAAATACATAGATTTTGTGTGTGTAATATCGTTATCCATTTTTTCTATCATATAGACATGAAAAGTATTGTTCATGTTGTTGAAGAGAATAATTAAATTGAACTTGTCATCATAAATTTGTTTTTTTTTTCTTATATTTCTTAAAATTCCTATTTCTTTAATTATATTTTAAACTTTGATTTTATTTATAGGTTTGTTTACCTACAATATATGCATTAATTACACACCACCAAACCACCTTCCAACTACCATTAATGACACCCTTTCACCATCACATTCAACACATACCCCCGAGCCACCTTCTACCTACCCTTAATGTCACCCTTACACCATCCCATCAACTATAGATCATCACTATTTATATGTTCATGTTTATGGTTGAGATATTTCCTCCTAAATTTGTTGTTCTCTTGAGGAAAACATCTTGTATAAATATGTTATTGATTCAATAATAAAGTACATAGGTTTTGTGTGTGAAATCTAGTTATCCATTTTGATATCTTAGTACAGTCATCCCTAACTCTCACATGAGAGGGGTTGACTCTCTGTCACGAGAGGGGATATGATCATGACAATTTTTCATTGTTAATCCTATGTACATAGGTTAGTGTAGGAGAGTAGAGTATGTTCTTGTGTATGGATGGGAAACCATCGCTACGATAAAATAGGCGCCACCTGTGAGAAGTTGTTGTCACATACTTGTAACAACGAAGGATCATGTTGTATAATAGGAGATCGTTGTTGGTGGAGATCATATCGGATTCAAGTAAACTAGTCAATATTAGCTTTACCGCAGTTGTGGTCATTCCATCTATAACGAATTCTAAAATGCCTGATACCATAAATTGCAGATCAACCGATTTCACATACTGGAAATTTAATTTCCATAATATTTGAATCCATGGATTATGTGTCTTTGCTACAATACTCTGCATTTTTTTTCTTCATACAACTCTTCTCCTTGACATATATGGTGTCATTGTTCACAAAAGAATTTAAAAAATAAATAAATAAATAAAAGGGAAACTATATTGTTTAGTAGCAATTCTATTTCTTTTATTTGAATTTAAGAGTTGTACCAAGGCATATCGAGTTTCTCTATTGAGTAGCTTACTTATAGTAAGTTTTTAGAAATTTTCTCGATGCATTAGTATTATATTATTTTTTGTAATGAAGAATAATCATAGAAGTGGGTAATGTAATTCAAGTTGGTAGTTCTTGATGTACTTGGATGCCATGTAAGAACTTTTCCATTGGTTTCATTATGTCTAGACTCTATGATGAGCTTGTGGTTCTTGGAGTATTCGGTAACCCAAGAACAATGGCTAGTGGTGATACAGTTTGTGTTTGTGAGTTTGTAATAGGTCACTTTGTAAGATTATTTGTTGGATACGTTCAACATTTAGACTACGCTCCTATATAAATGGAGAATACAATGACACACCATGTACTTCAAAAAATGGAAGTATGTCAATAGAATGATGTAGTATCTAAAATATTCTTTGGGGTATTTAAAGAATCATCGGTCCTACAAATACATCATTGATGGTTAGAATAAATTGTATCTTAAATGGCTCAAGTGGTATCTCGAAGTTGATGGTTGTGAAAGAGATTAGTGTATGATATTTAAGAGTGGGTAGAAGTGGTGATAGAGACTAGATGAGACAAATATTGTATGTGTATTTGATTTCAATATTTTTCTTTGTGGTTTAAGCATTAAGGGAGAGTGATAGAGTTAATTCCTACCTTATTGAAGATTGGTGTGGGTTTGTTAGATCTCGCTAGTTGTGAGATATATTCTCCAACCATCATATCTTATTTATGTGTTTTTGGTTGAGATATTTCCTCTTGAAATTGTTGTTCTCTTGAGGAAAACATCTTGTATAAAGATGTGATTGATTCAATAATAAAATACAACGATTTTGTGTGTGTAATATCGTTATCCATTTTTTCCACCATATAGTCATCATTAAAATAGTATATCTTCATCAAGTACCAAGTGGATGATTCTCTTTAGTAGGGATCTTATGGAAGATAGACACTAAAAGTGTTGTTCATTTTGTTGAAGAAAATCATTAAATTGAACTTATTATCATATATCTGTATTTTTGTTTTCTTATCTTTCTTAAACTTCCTATTTGTTTAATTATATTTTAAACTTTGATTTTAGTTATAAGGTTTTTTTACCTATAATATATGCATTAATTACACACCACCAAACCACCTTACAACTACCATTAATGCCACCCTTTCACCATCTCATTAAACACATACCGCCGAGCCACCTTCTACATACCCTTAATGTCACCCTTACACCATCCCATCAACCATAGATCATCACTACCTTAAGTCAATCATTTTCAAAGATCATTAAGTATATTATATTACCTCCTTAATAGGAAAATGGGAATGCTGAAATGATATGGGGAAGATAACACATGATAAGGAAAGAATAATCTAGTGGAAATAGTGTTATTTCCACTCATAGTCATTCTTAAAGTAGGATATTTTTATCAAATAACAAGTGGAGGAATCTTTTTAGGAGGGATCTTGTGGTAGATAGACACTAAAAGAGTTGTTGAAGAAAATAATTAAATTAAACTTTTATATTGAACTTATTATCATATATTTGTATTTGTTGGTTTTATCTTTTTTAAACTTCTTATTTATTTAATTATATTTTAAATATTTATTTTCTCTCCTTTATATATTTTTTTCCAAACTGATGTTCCCTCTACTAATCCCCAATTGTGACAGGGTCTCTAAATTCCTTCAAATATTTGAAGGCTTTTAATTCTACAAAAACTAAAAAATGAAGTTCGAAGAAAACCTACAATTTAGAGATTCAATAAATAATCCATCCGGTGTAATGATCTGTGAGTACTTATTGAAGGAAATGTGTTCATGGAAAATAATTTATCATTTTTTTTTGAAAATTGGTCAAGTGAACCATTGGGAATGTTGGGACAATGGTGATAGAGTAGATGAACTTCCACTATCCCATTTCATAAATTTCATTAGAAATTTGCGGTTGGATCTATTTATGATATGGATTGGATCATTATATTGTTTTTTATCTGTCTCGATCCTTTCAAAGTGGAAACAATTTGGGGATTAATCTTGTAAGGCCATTTTAGTGGTAGGTACGAGTTTGGAAAATTGAGGTATGGAACCTTTTAGATCCATTTTGAGGAATTAAACGATTTTTTTTGGGGTTTTGGAGTCCATAAATTGTTCCCACCCCCTTGACAATGTTCTACACTCTGATACCTTTCCAACAATGCAAACCATGCGTTAATCAGAGATCATATGAAACATTTATGCATCCCACAAGTTGACCACCATTGTATGAGGGGATGCCACGCCAACCCCCATTACTCATGTGTGGAATTAGAATGTATGCAATTTCAAAAAAATTAAAAAAGGAAAAGATAACAGTGTGTAACCTACATAAGTATTCCTTTGTGAGTGATATGAAAGTTGTTTCTATGTAATGAAAGGATTGCAGATGGGACATATTGATTCATAGGTTATAATTCCTTTTCTATTCAGCTTGATCCTTGAAACAATTGATGGAGATTTTGGAGAAAGTGTTGAATATATTGTGCATAAATCACATGATTCTTCTAGAGGAGAAGGCAATAAGAGAGGATGTGAAAAGAATACTTTCAAAGGTAGGGGAGGTAGGACTCCTGGTCTTCATTGTGTTCATTGTGGAAATAATGGACATGAAGAAAATGCATGTACAATCCCATGTGAGAAGATGAAAGACAAGCAAGAACAAAAGAAATAAAAAGGTAAAGCTCTTGAATCCCCTCAATCTATTATTCCTCATTGTCATATGGGCATAAATGAATATTTTTTCAAAACTTAATTTTCATCTTACAGAGATGCTCGATTTATTAACACTGGTGATAATTGCCACACTAATTTTTAGAGAGACTTATTTGAAGAATAGAATGACAATGTAGATCGTGTAGCGAACTTTTTAGATGGATCTAATCTCAAATCCATGGGAATTTTCACCATCAATCTCAAATTGCTTGGATTCTTGGATTTTTGTTTTTATAATGATCTTTATCTTCCTGAGTTGTAGATAAAATTGTTGTCTCTTATGTACATTCAAAAACAGGGCCATTTTATTCACATGTTTGATCGACAAGTTGAAATACAGAGGTATTCTGATGACGTAGTTGTCATGATAGGATGGGAGGATGAGAATCTATTGAATATGAAAGGGACATCTACACAAGGAAATAACTTTACATACCCCTCTCCCCCAGATGGGGTGTTAGTGCGGGCTTCGTGGCAAGGAACGAGAGAGGACAGAAGCCATCGTGGCATGGAGCCACGTGATGGGCTCATGCGGCAAGCCGCCACCCTCCCTGGTGTTTAATTGTCCATTACTCCACTGTAAGGGAGCATTTATGCAACCCACTTCTCCCTCTTAATGAATCTGGAATGGCTCAGCTCATTATGTTTGTTATATGTCCCTGTTTGCTGTTTGCAGGGCTCCTCCCTTCGCAGCATAGGATGGACTCTGCTCGTCTCCTTTGGGTTGGTGTCGTCCCTGCCACTCTCCTGCACTAGGTGCAATTATTCCCCTCTGCCAGTCTCATTGCGCCCATAATGACTCGACCAAGGAGAAGACTAAGGAGGGGCTCTCCATGGAAGCCCCGTCGACCCTCGGTCATGCCTCCTGACTCGCCTTCCAGATGTTATTCCCCCTATCTTCAGTCTGAGTTTACCACTGCTTCCTCGCCAGTTTCGCAGAGCGCACAATTCCACTCTTTGGCCATAATCCCCTGGTCATCGTTTTCACTCTTACGACCCTCCCAAGACCCCCTGGTGAATTCCTCTGCCCCCCCACCAGCCTTTAGGCCTCCGAGCAACTTCAGTTGCGACCCTCCTACACATGACACGCCTAAATGGGCTGGACACCATTCCACTGACTCCTTCGACATGGCACATTTTAGAGACTGATCGATGGTATTGCACGACCTGGTCTTTGAACTCAGGTAGGAGGTGGCAGATCTTAATTTTCGTTTACAAGCCACAGAAGAAAATGTGGAGAGCTTTCTTCAAATCCTCTCATCCATGCATGCGGATCTCTCCTCGGACCCGGTCAAACCTACTCCAATGGAGGCACCTGCTACTGCTACAGATGAAGGTCTAAACAGGGCGCAGCAACCAATAGCAGAGGGACGGGAGAAGGATGAGAGAAGGAGCAATGCTGAGGGAACCGCGCGAGACGAGGAAGGGGAAAGGCAATGGGTAGACCAGCTGACGTATATTGAGGAAGACCCTTGGACAGAGGACCTCTGAGCCACGTGGATCGGTTATCTTCCAGGTGTCTAGATCCTTAGTTTTTTCAAGTCTTATCAGGCTCTTAGACTTAGATGATAATCAATTTGAACACTGTCTTTTACTTTAACTTATGACATATTTGACATATGAGCTGGATGGGATGACTGGAATGGTTTCCCGTTTGTTGGGGCAGTCCAGTAAATGCAGCCGGTATATCTCTGTATTTTGCTACTCTACTTCAGCTTTAGCAGGCTCTTAATATACACATACTTCTTATTTACAAAAAAAAAAAACTTTACATACCCCTCTCACCATGATGAAGGTACATTGTCATCTAGTCTCTGATGGAATGTTATATTTGGGAACATCAATTATGATAGTTTTCATGCGTTGAATAAAAATGGTGTCATTGGCTTGCATACCGTTCCAAGAAGCTTGAAGAAATGTGAGGCATGTATCTTTGGTAAACGAAACATGTATCCTTTTCATGATTCCACTTTTAGAGAATGTATAAAGATAGAGTTGATCCACTCTGATTTGTGTGGCCCCATACCTATTCAATAGACCTTTGGTAATAAATATATCATGACTTTTATTAATGAATACACTAGGATGTGTTGGGATTATTTGTTGAAACAAATATCTAAATCATTTGAAACATTTAAAAATTTTCGTCTATGGATTGAGAATGAAGATCAATCTTCTATTAGAACTCTTGGTACTGATAATGGAGAGGAATACTTCTGAAATGAATTTGAAATCTATATTTTCCAATATGGGATCAAGAATCAAACCATTGTTTCATACAATCCTTAGCAAAATGGTGTAGCAGAGAGAATGAACATGACACTCTTGAACAAGGTACGTTCAATGCTATTTTTCAAGAATGTGAAGTTGATTTTTTTAGCCCATGCAGTTCAATGCGCAATGTATGTGAGAAACATGAGTGACACTCATTCTCTTGGGAAGAAGACTCCTTATTAAATGTAGTATGAGTGTATTTCTTTGGTAAGATATCTCATATTTTTCGATTCCACTTGTTATGCCTTAATTCATAAGGATCAAATAGACAAACTTGGTGCAAGGAGTTGAAATTTCTTCTCGGGATACTCAAATACAACCAAGACATATAATATGTGCAACAAGGTAAACAAAAAATTCATTCTTTCTAGAGATTTGATTTTTTCTTCAATCCACCAAGCATGAAAAGACTCTTGAGAAACATCTTGATCATCTAGATAGATTCACCCATGTAAATACATATCATGAATTTGATGATGAGATCCCACATATTGAAGGGGGGATCTCTATCTTGGATCAATCCATAGAATCTCCTTTTGAAGTGACATATTCCCTTCATGTAAAAGATCCAATATCAAGAAGACAAGACTTAATTGTTTGTCTTGATGAGGTTGGAAATATTATCAACAACATTATTAAAGTTTGATAATGTTTTTGGTGAGACATCGGGTAATTATTTGACTATTGAGAATGGGGAAATACAAAGGAAATGAGGAAAGAAGCTATGTAATTATTGGAAGTATAATGAGGGAATATTCAAATCTAGAGGGAAGATGGAGTGTTGGAATTATGTGAATAAAGGACACCTATAGAAAGATTGTTCGTCTTAGAAAGGAAAATAAGGACAGGAGAAACAGGAGAAAAATCATGAAGCAAATGTAACAAGAGAGGTTTTGAAATATGCTTTAATCCTTTAATTAGATAATATTTATATTTTTTGGGTAATAGACTCAATGGATTCATTTCATGCCACACCCCATACAAAATGTTTTCAATATTATGTTGAGGTGATTTTGCACAGGCTTATTTAGGTGATGATAAACTGTGTAAAATTGTTGGAAAGGATAAGATCGAGATACAATTACATAATGGAAGACAATAAATGTTAAAATAGGTGAATCACGTTCTTGAATTGAGAAGAAATCTAATTTAAATAAGGAAGTTGGATAGTGAAATATATGCAGTTACATTTACAAGAAATTTGTAGAAGGTCACTAAAGGATCACTGGTAATAGAAAAAGGAGAAAAGGTAGGTACATTGTATTTATGTATTGGTAATTACAAATTTTCTATTTATTTAGATTCTACAAGAGAGGATAAAACATCGTGGCATCATCGGCTCGGGGACATGAGTGAAAAGGGGATGTATATTCTCCACATAATAAATTTGTTTCCATATTTGAAGTAGGTACATTTGTATTTATGTGAGAATAAAGTGGATTGTTGTGATGAAAATGTTATTTCTTGTATGTTAATTTATTCTCCTTGAGTCAAATGATCGACAATTTGTTTTACCCCTGCAAAATATGAGAATATGAAATATCCTTCAAAACGTACTCATGGATTGAAGAGAGGAGAAAATCACTAGAATTTTTAGAACAAGAACGTTCAATAAATGATCCAACAAAAATAGGAAAACATTCTTGATTTGTCTCGGTTAAACTAGGAGAGACTATAAAAACATAAAAACTTAGATCAACATATATTAATTCCACTTTATCCATTGGTGATAAAGGTATCATGTTATGTGTATCCATATTTTCTTCGTTAATAGACTGGTCAATATTCAATTCTTGATCCATAGATACCTTCTCCATTTCCTGTGATGGAAAAGATGACATAGGATAATGAAATCCTGATAGAACCATCGGTGTGACTTGAAGTGTCCCATTATCAACAGAAAGAGCTTCCTCTTTCTTACCTACAAAAAAATCTGAACTTTAATTTACTACCTAAAAGGTTTCCTTTTCATCATAAGGAAGGAAGGTGGGAATGGTGGTGGGAGGATATATATGATTCTTCCGAAAAATCATGTTCTGTCTAATATTTATCCCCACAGTAAAGAAATATCCAGATATATGATGTTTGACCAAGTCATTAGTATTTTCAAAATGTGAATGTGAATCCAAATCAACATGTAAAGAATCTTTAATACATTATTCATATTCTTCATCCCCTAGCTAATCTATTTCATTACTAACAGAAATAATATGGAGAATCAAATCATTGAGAGAGGGTTTGTCATTCAAACAATATATATAGAAAAGATGCATAAATGTAAAAACAAAGTCTTGAAAAGATTCATCTTATTCTTTCTAAGCTCTGATATTTCTGCACAAAAATCATCATAATTGCAATTCTCAAAAGCAAGCCAATATTCACGAACAAACTTCTCCCAAGTGTGAATATAGGTACTCGGTAAAGGCCCACACCATCTCTTGATCCAACCCGCGAAAGTGAGAATGAAAAACATGAAAATGACACCTTCATGAAAGATATTTTTATAATTGTTTTTCTAGAATTGAAAAAATATGTTCAAATGAAGATGTTTCACTCTCCCCATCAAATTTAAACTGAGACAAGAGATGAAAAATATTTCTACTAGTTTTAAGAGGTATATAACTAGAAAAACATATCCATAATGGGATATGGGAGTGAGCCATTAATAAATAAAAAGAATTAATAATAACGACTCCAAAAGCCCATCTTGTCATCTAGCCCTCCTTCTAGAACCATTTTTGTTGACGGGTCCAAATGGCCTATCAAGTAGGCAAGAGAGAATGCTCGATGGTAGGTCCCAATTAGACCTACTCTTGTTTTGGGTAGCATTTCTAACAAATATGTGGGTCTATTTTCCACTAAGACTTGAAAGAAGAAAAATTGGAAATATAATGAACAATCTTCCAAATAATTCTAATTAATTTTAAATATAATATAAAACAAAGGTAAAATAACTAATTTAACTATTACTAACCTATCTAGCAAGAGAAAAAATAATTAAATGAATACAGTTTGAGATAACATTATTGATAGAAAAAATAGTCCATATCCATCAACAATGTATTAAAAAAATGAAATTGCCAGGTGACTTCATTGACTCAGCTGATCTTGTTCAAGCACCCATTGAATAACCCATTGATCCTTATTGCATTGAGAAAGGACCTTGGAAAGCATGCTCCATTTATTTTTGTGTGACAACCTACTACTACTAATCTGGGCATACCTGGTCACAAACAATTGCATATAACTTCTATAAAATAATCAATGTATTCATCAAAGGTCATAATAGAATAAGAATTTCAAATATTGAACACAGAAACAATTCCAATGATAAGCACTCAGAAAAAATTAAATAACAAACACATCAGTACAGTATTCTTGAATGTGTTTGATAATAGAAATGATCTCAAGATGCCTTCATTGTTGAGATAATAGTATCACCAACAAAAAATAGGAAAAATTCCATTTGTTCATACTGTAACATCCACAATTTGTATCCCTATGAATTATAATGTAATTGTATAAATGTGATTTAGGTTGGTGATCCGATGTGTTGGGGAGAAGAGCATGTACTGGTTTAATGTTGCCAAAGGTCGAATGTTATATTATGTGCATTGAAATAATTAATAAAAATAGTAATCGTTGGTTGTGATATGAAAGGGATGAGAAATGATGGGGGGATATGATTCCACATGAGAGGGGGGGACGAAGGGGGAATTATCCATGGGTATTAATCAAAACCCATATTCTTGAAATTACTATCATTGTGTATAAACTTCTATTTTTTGTTGACTACTCCCAAATCCAATCATTTAACTCATGTAAGAGGGTGGGTGCGAGTGGTCACATCCCATAGTTATTAGAGAGAATGGCTTGAATTACAATCATCTTTTGAGAGGAGTGATAGTCAGGAAATCAAGGAAGAAGAAGGGAAATTCATATGCAAAATAGATACAAGTTTTACTTGAATATTTTTGGAAGCAAGGAGAGAGAGGAAAGAGAATTAACCATGGTATACATGAAGATAGCCATTGCTTTTTTTTTTTTTATGTTGATAAAGAGGTATGTGTTCCCGCAAATCAAGTTGTAATCATGTTGTGTGTTTTCCTTTTTAGGAAATGTCTCAAGAGCCTTGCAATGGATGTTGTGAGAACTCCTTAGGTACTTGAACACTCCTAAAATTCCCTAGATGAGAGTCCTTGGTCGACCGAGTGCACTAGAAGCCTTGATAAATGAATGATACATTGTGAGGGACTGTGAGAAATGAAGGGGGTACATTCCTTAGGTGGTGCAAGTAGTGGGGAGGAGAACTAGAGGATTGGAATTATTATAGGAGTAGTACAAGTTTGGGGATATTGCGTTTAGACAGTCGATAGCCAGAGGGCCTGATATCCTTGTGGAATCATAGCCTCAACTTAGGGGTGGTATGTTTTTTAGATTTGGAACAACAAAGATTATGGTTGGGAGGTTCATACTTCATACGCAACCAGTTAAATTCCATTTATAAACATATAAGTGGTTTTGTTGTGTTATATATGATTATTTTGTTGTGTAAATGATACCTAAACGTTGTGATATGTTTTGATGGGTTTTCACGTATTCATAAATTCATAAATGTTGTAGATGCATGGATAAATCAACATGTTTTTTAACGTAGTTTTTATGGGCCTACTTCCCCTTGGTTTTCTACTATACATATGAGGAATTTTTAGTTTTATTTTTAGTGGGATAAGGAATTTTCTACAGTGACAGGACTCAACAAGGGTGCTCGGTACATTAAAAAATGGTATAAGATCTTATGGCTCAAACACTTGACCTGTATGGACCAGGACCAGTGTGAATTGGGAAAATGAATTGTTGGGGACTTTGTTCTGTGTAGATTTGGGTAAAAACAAAGAATTGGAGTGAGATATCAAAATTTGTGGGTAAATTTTGAGGTTAAAGTCCTCATGGGAGCCGAGGAGATGATGTGGGATTTCAATATGCGGAGTTGAAGAGTTAAAATTGGACCCGCCAGGTCGAAAATCAAGTTTAAATAGTCACTGTAGAATTGGCCAGAGTTCACTAAATCAACGACTGAGATCGTGTTTGTTCTCGAGATCAATGACCTAGATTAATTTTAATAAATTTAAAAACTTATAAGGTTTCAATCGTTTCAAGGGTGAAGTGAATCGATGGATATGATATATTTTTGGCCATTTTGAATTTGAAGCAGATCAATGACCAAGATTCATTTTTGGTAGTTTCTAAAGTGGATCAAATCGATGACCAATATTCAATTTCAACAATTTTAAAAATGAGACAGATCGATGGTATGGATTCATTTTCATCAGTTTGGAAGTTGGAGCCAATTGATGGTCAGGATTTTCTTTTGGAGCTTGGAAAATAGATTAAATTGACGATTGGGACTCATCGATAGAGTTGGGTGAATTTTGGTGACTCAACAACTAATATCATTTGGGATGGAATATCGACAGTCCAAATTCAACATGATTTTGGTGCATAGGAAATCGATGATTGTTGATGGTCAGGTCGACCATATGGGAAAAGTGTTTTTCTCTCCAATAGAAATCATCAATGGTCAATGGTTGATGGTTGGGTGCTGACAGAATTGGTGAAGTAATTTAGTCACCAATGAAAGTTGTCAATGACCAATGGTCAGGCTGGTCGATTTAAAAAAGTGTCCAATCAAGAAAGGGGAATTTCCAACAATCGATGGACGATGGTCGAGTGTTGAACGGTTCGATAAGGTGTCAGTTCATCCAAGATAAATAGCCAATAGTTGATGAATAAAAGAAGAGGGTGACGTGTCATTCCACGTCATAATCCATGTGTAGTTCCATATTATCCAAGTTGACACCTTAATATGACATGTCATTTATAACATACCCCACCACCCACAGGCTGGGGTATGCTACCTTCAAGCCCACCCTTGGACTTATTTCTCTTACCGATACCTTTTTAAATTAATAATGATGCATAAAAGAAAATATCTAATGACATGTATAACAATAACCAACAAGCATGCATATTCTAAAGGTTCAATTAAATGATAAATAAATACATAGAGGAATACATTCATATACGGTAAATAATACCATAACAGAGAGAAATTATCTTTATAAAATAAGACACCAACTGGTTGTAGACCAAGGAAGTTCCACCCAACCACAAACACTATTGTTCCAAATCTCAACAGTGTCACCCCCGAGCCAGGGCTATGAATTCACAAGGAAGGTTCCAGATTGTTACTTGGCTTCCCAAACTAGTTAGCACTCAAACTCTCAGAGGATTCCCCAACACTCACAACAATCCAAGTACCCAAATCTCTTCTACTCAGCTTGCACCACCCAATAGAATGGACCCCACCCTTCTCTACCATGCAGTCCCTTGGGTAGTCCTTCTCCTTCCAAGGCTCCAACGCAACTGGTCCATAATCTCCATGCTAGAATTCTCAGGACTTGCAGCTATGAACAAAGTTGGAAACAGGCCAACGCATCTCATACATGCAGGCCTCAAGCCATGGTTGGATTACACCAGTGACCACTACAGCCAATGATACCATGGCTACTCTTTGACAATTTGTTTCCCTTTCCCCAAGACAAGACACATATGAGGAAGGATGAATGAGTGATATGTATGTTAAGAACCAAACATCAATATAGCATAGAAAAACCTTAGGAAAAGTACTCAACGCCTTGAAAAAGGGATAATTTTCGATAATAAGCCTCTTCGAGGGGGAAACCTCCTTTTACCCCACTTAAATGTTCAAGTACAAGATGATTCAAAATGAAAATATCTCCTTGGTATATATAGGAGACTAGGAGGTATAATTACAACTAATGGCCTAAAGATGACATAAATAAAATAACATTACTAATATAATATGCCCTAATTAAGGGGTAATGAGCCAATATTAGGGCTTAACATGCCCCTCCCCTTGAGCCAAGTGTTGTCCACAACGCTTGAGTAACTCTAGATGCTTTTGTATAAGAGACTCATCTTCCCAAGTGGAATCTTAAGTCGGTAGTTTCCTCCATTTAATGAGATACTCTGAAATGGATCTATTCCTCAGCTGGCGAATTCTTGTGTCAGTGATGGCTTTAGGCTCCGATATGATTTTTCCTTCCTCGTCAAGTTCTGGAAATATAGTTTGAACTGGGATCTTGTCACCTATAACCTTCTTTAAGCATGAAACATGGAAAAATGAGTGTACTCGTGAAGATGCAGGCAGCTCCAATTTGTATGCCATAGTACCAATCTTTTGCAACACCTTATGAGGTCCATAGTACTTTGGTGATAATTTATTATCCTTCTTGGCTTGCTTGAGGGACATCTATTTGTATGGTTGTAGTATTAAAAACACCCAATACCCTACTTCAAAACTTCTTTCACTACAATGTTGATCTGCTTGTTGTTTCATGCGATTATGTGTCATGGTCAGGTTGTCCTTTAAGATTTGGAGAATTTGTTGTTGATTCTCGATGTGATCTTCCACTGCTTGAACCTTAGATTTTTCTTTTAGAGAAGAAGTGATGGAAG
>ML777587.1:544665-573337 GCA_009831015.1 Picea engelmannii | reverse complement strand
CTATAGATGTTAGGATAGGTCCTTCTAGTAGCCATAGCCATATTTTTACTTTCAACGTTTCTTGCCACCTTAAATGCATTCTCCAATGATTTGGGTTCCCAAAGGCGAACCTCATGTTGAATGTTATCCTTTAAAGTTCCTATTAATACATCAATCAAGTGCTCATCTGGAATATCAGTTACCTTTATATTCAATCTTTGGAAGTTCTCAATGTGCTCGGTAACTAAACCCGTTTGCTTGAGATTTATCAATTGGCTAAAGAAGGTATTGCTCCTTGTATCCTCATACTGTGCTATCATTTCTTCTGTGAAAATTGTCCAAGTGACGAGTGATTTACAAGAACAAAGCCATCGATACCAAAAAAATTGATTAGGTTCTAAATATAAATAAGCAATTTGTACCTTTTGTGTATGTGGCACATTATGGAGATCAAAGAATTGCTCCATCTGAAGTATCCATGTGATTGGATCCTTGCCATCAAACTTCCTCATATCAATGTTAGGAACGTGGTTGGTCTTCAAACCAAAGTTGGAGTTTCTCCATTCTTGATTCACCTTCCTTGTGTCCTCATCATGAATTTCATGGGATGCATTTTCACTTTCGGGTGTCTTCTCTATTACGAAAATTTTCAATACTTTTAGGAGGAACCTCACAAGTTTCAATAGGTTGTTTTCTTATTTCAATAAGTGATTGAGGATCATCAGTGAGCTGTAAAATACGAGATTCTAAATGAATATCAACTGCACAAATGGGGTAGTTTGTAGGATTAGCTTAATCATTGATGATGTAAGCTAGTTGTGCTTCCCTATAAATCCTTTTGTGCTCTCCTCCAAATACAGGAATGGTGGAATATGAAAGGTCCATATGAAAATTTCCCCCTAGTATTTTGATCCAAGATATTGACAAGAGAGTCCCAAAATTAGGGGGGACATCCGCCACCACAATATCCATGACCACACTCTTCATGGGAAATTGGAACAAGGTAACAATCGGGTCTTTGATTACCCCAAGGCACTTCACTTTTCTAGATTCAAATGAGTATAGATCATGATAAGTTTTTGTAATTTCCATACCAAGATCATCCATGAAAGTTTTAGGCATGAGGTTATGAGATGCACCTGATTCCATCAAGTATTTGTGTAAAAAATTATCATGAATATTTATTGATGTGTATAAAGGAGGAGAAGAGTCATCCATATCTTCTACCAATGGTCCCAATATGACTGTTGGTTTTTCATATTGAAGGTTCATTGAGTTTGTGGAATTAGAGGAAGATTCGGGTTGTAGCATCTTGGAAATATATTTTTTAAACTCCTCATTTTTAATCATCTCTAAAAAGGGTACTCGTATTTTTATGTTTTGAATTTCATTTTCAACGCTGAAGGAAGAAGGATATTTCAGACTCTCCTTAATTTGTAGGACATGGGTATTAACCATTTCTTGAGGGTTTTGCTCCTCTTTTTCTTTGCTGCTAGAAACCACAACCTTAAGATGATTTTTTGTTTTATTGGGTTGACCTGATGTGTTAGGATTCCCCTCATTCTTTTTTGACCTTCCGTTGTATTTGTTTGAATTTTCATTGGTTTTTTCCCCTTTACTCAATTCATTCAATTGGTTGTCCATAAAAGACTCTTCATATGCAGACTAAGTTAAATGAGAGGATGGAGAGGTGTCACAAAGAACATGAATTTCTGGATTTGTTTCTTCATTCTCTCCCACTTCATCAACAACCATGTTATTTTGGAGAGGGGCTTGGAATTTTTTATCATCCCTATCCCTATTTCTTTGATCTCTTTGAAGGAACTGAGGGGCATTGTTTGGTCTTCCAAAATTTCCTTTGTTATCAACATTCTATGTGTTTCTATAATTATGCTTTCCTTCAAGTTTCATCTTTTCCATTTTAGCAGAAAGTGATTTTACCAATAATTTTAGTTCGTCAACTTGAGGATTGACACCAGACGAATCATAGGTTGAAGCTTCATCTCTACTTTTTCTCTTGTCTCTATCATATTTTCCCATAATCTTGTCAGCTACCAATATGTTAGATTTTACATCCAGGGTTGCATCTTGCATATGAGAAAGAGAGGTAGATTTTCTTTCTCTCAGCAAGAGGCAAAAATCAGGGTCAAAAGCACTGTCATATTTGATCTTGGAAGAATTTTTTGTAGGCTTAATTTCAATGGGGATTTTGTTATACATTTTATTAAATTTTTTGAGAAGTCTGAAACAAATTCCCCTTCTTTCCTCTTGACTGACCCAAACACTGTAATGTAATATAGGAAATATTTTTTATCCCCCCAATGCCTCAGAAAGGCATCATCCAAAGCTTCAATTCCAACAATATATCCAGGAGTCAAACCCCTAAACCATTTCCTAGACTCACCATATATACTTTTCAAAAAAAATATCATCCACGCATCTTCATTCTCGATATTAAGATTGTCAGCATAAATATAAAAGGTTGCAAGGTATTCTTCTGCAGTTATGTCTTCTTCCCTTGTAATATTGGGCATGTATTTAAGGTAGTCTCCAACTGGGAGAGCATTCATAGGTTGAGGAAACACAAGAGGGGAATACCTAGAAGCTACTATGGAATCCATCCTATTTCTAGGAAGGTTATCTCTTTCCATTGTATTATAAGTTATATGAGAACAAGGAGGAGATGGAGTCTTAACTGGTACAATTGCAGTTTTGATTATGTGTAGCTTGGGAGAAGGGGGAAGATAGGATGGAGAGACTTCGGTTTTCACAGGGAGAGTCTAAGCCTTGGAAGAAGATGGTGTATATTCCAAGGGAATTGAGTTTTCCTCCTCTTTAGTTAAATCAATTTTAATAGAAGGAGGAGTAGGAGAACCCAAGGTATGAAAATATTCTAAGCTCTCGATTCTAAACCAACTTACAACATCAGGAGAGAAAAAAACTTCAAAGCTTTCTTCTTTCAATTTGGGAGTAAAATAAGAGTATTCAACAAGGAAATCTTCAAGATCCAAATTTATAGAAATTTCAACAAAGGGTAAAATAGGAGAACTAGATATAGCTATTGGTGTATTAAAAGTGGAATCAGGAAAATGACCAGAAGTACTTGGTACAACAGTTGAATAACCTTCTTGATAATATTTTCCCTTCTGGATAATCTTCTCTAGGTCAAATTTAGGTGTAGCCAGAGGTACATGTGGAGTAGACCTCATGTGTCTTCCTTTGGGAGCCAAAACCGAAATATTGGATTCGTCGAGTGCAAGCTTCAATATTCAATGTATTGATTTCTAATGCACCTTCAGAATCAATAATTCTTTGTCATTCAATCCCAGGGAAATGTTTTCAATCTGTTCTTCGGTAACGGAACAGAGAATGATATCATTGAGAGTCACCCTCAAATTTATATAGTACAATACCAATACCCATAAAATAGGTTTGTAATGGTAAATTTATGATAGACTGTCAAAAGGACAAAACTCAACATAGTAATGTTCAAACACAGAAGTTTCTAGGCCATAATGCAGAAGCAAGTGAGGTCTTGGTTAAATTCAGTCAGTGATTAAAAGATAAGTGTGGGTAGATGGAAAACTTTGATTAGAAGGATTAATTAGTCTACTATAAGCATCATTCCTTAATAGTAGACAAATGAAGAAACATATCAGACACATGAACTTCTTGATCTGAACTTTAAAACACTGATAAAAATTATAGCATCATCACAATCAAGAATACATTGTAACACATCTATAATATATCAATTGAATCATTCAATTATGAGAAAATTAGAGTAATAAAGAATTAAGATGATGGAAAAGAAAGGTTGACTTCTATTAAGAAAAATGTCTCAAATCTCATACATAAAACTAGAGTATGGCTCTGTCTTATCAAAACATTACAATAGGGAGTCTATGCTCAACCATTCGAACCTCAAAAATGTACTTCTAATGTTGCATTTATAGTCTAGAAAATGGGTGACAACATATAGTGCGATATGGATCCTCTAACCTAAGATTCTCCCACTTAAAACTGAAAATATGACATATGTACAAGTGGAATAAACAAAACTGCTAAAAGCAGGGAAAATTTTGGAAACAACTCTAACACCATAATCTTTCCTAAGTGGTGTGTCCCTTGAGAACATATTCTTCATTTCCATGTGTCCACCAACTTCAAATGACCTTCAAGCATCTGTTCTAAGCTCCCTTTGCTACTTAGTTACCATTGATTCCATCAAAACCCATAAAAACTGGAATATGCAGTGAACCCGTGTTGACTGTATCAACCAATTCGTAGAGGATTTCATAGTTAATTTCATAGCAGATGTTGTATCTCCCGCATGTGTAGACTATTCTGCAGTATATTTTGAGCGGACTACATTTTCTGACTTGTCTAGGTCATTTCCCAGCAGATTTCTCAACAACTATGCAAATTTTGTGTATGAATACCATTTCACAGTGCATTTTGTAGTGAACTACAACGTTTGTATGTGTAGATCATTTCACAGCGCCAGGCACTACGAAATGTCCTATAGGTGTCTCTATTGTGCAGTTTGATCCCAAAATCCTCAAAAACCTTAGCCAAAAGTATATAATCCTGTAGAAGCCTCCAAATAGGGTGTAAGCATGATACTTCCCACAAAAATTCAAAATGCAATGATGATTATCATCAAAATTGAGGGTCTTTCAACCACTCCATCTCATTTCCTTAGTCTGGTACTTCTCCTTGTTGCAACTTGAGCTAGCATATATAGATTTATCTGAGCTATATCATCTTTGAATTCCTATAACTCCATCTTGAGCTTTCTGATATGAGATTGTAAATCTTTGTTCTTCCTATACAAATTTCTAAGTTGCCTATGAAGGGGCATAAATCTCCTTACCGTGAACCTGGCTTTGTCAATGATTTCCATATACATATCCATCACATCCTTTATCTTCTTCCTCTCATCCAATCCTTCTCCCTTCAAGTGGACAATTTCCTTTCTGGCATCTCTGAGTTTTATAATCAACCTATTGAAGGTAGGGTTATCAGGGGGAGTGGTGATGTCTATTATTTCAATAGGATTCTCAACATTCTCAACTTTACCCTTATCCTTCCTCTTAACATGATATTTTTCTATGAATTCATGTTCAACAGTTTCCTTCTTGGTTGATGACATGGTGAAGGGCCTCCTATCTCTAGTCACAGTTGCAACAGTAGGTGAGGGGAAGAGTAACTTTCTCACTTTCTTTCATGTGGTTTTAGTTGAGGGAAATGCTTCTAATTATGGAGCTATATGGGGTGAAATTTCCATTTGTGGAGAGTGATGATCTCCCCCTTATTCTTCTCCAACTTCCTTAGGAGCCTCATTATCTTTGGCAATTTTTTTTCCCTTTATTTTTTTTCTTGTTTCTTTGTGTGAAGAACTGCCATCTTGAAGGGGGATCTACACCTTATATTGAGGAGTAGGGGCTACATTTAGTTGCATATTTGAAAAGGAAATGAATTTCTACCAAACTATGTTTGTTTTCTTCAACTCCTCCATCACAAGCATCCTAATCAACCCTGAGTAGAAAACACTTGTGTCCACAGAATTGGACTTGGCTTGGACCCTATCAACCATTTTCCCCATACTCCTGAACAAATATAAAAGGATGTTCATTAATTCCTTTCCTGTGAAGTACAACAAAAGTCTAATGTGATATTGGTAGATGATATTGAATCTTCCCTCATAGGTAAAATATCTCTGTATCACCTTCAACATCTTTTCAAATCCCTCAACCAAGTGGCTCCTAGGCACTCCCTTAGATAGGTTATCTCCCTGATGTTCTAGTTTGAGGAACTCTTTATAGAAGGTTTCATTAAGAGTCATGGATTTAAAACATCTTTCACCAGTGTTCGGTATCTCAGTGGATGTTTCAATGGTGGCCTCATATACTTCCAGCTCAAGGGTTCCCACCTTGGTTTTAGTTCCATCAAAATTTAATGAAAACACTCTCACTACCTCAGGGTTTCCTCTCTGCATATTTTGACAGAAATTTAAACATCCAACCCTTTCAATTACCTCTCTGATCAGAGGCTCAACGTCAAACAACTTCATATCACAAGGCTATGTCATGACTACACTCCCACCCTTGTGAGACTTATCTTGCTGAGGTGTATCCATTTGCTATTAAGAGGAGGAAAAACACTACAATAATCTAAAACATAAGAGAAGACAAACAATGAAAGGGGTCTTTAGGGTTTGAATGATTGTCTTTTTTAGAGATTGATTCAATGTATGTGTTAGTGTTTTCATGTCTATTTGGCTGTTGAACTTATGGAATGGAAACGGATGGTTAAGAAGGAATAAAACCCTTTAGAAAAAAAATATGCAAGAAGGAGGCAACTGCCATCATTATAAACTAATAATTGACCATCAGGCAAGGTCATCACCACCTAAATCAACAAGGCTCTTTAAGTTTTCAATGTAAATAGACTTTAAATTTGAAATATCAATTGAAACTGTAAAGGAAAAGAGGTGATGTAGGTTATGTGATCAGAGGATAACGATCTAAGTTTGCTACACAGTTTCGCAACACTAGAACAGGGGATTTGTAGCACAATTCATAGCAGATTATGTAGAATAGACAATAGGGGACAAGAAATAGATAGGAATGACAACTCCGATGGTAGGATTTGTTCAATTGTAGCAGAATAGGATGAAAATATTGCAAATAGGATGAGAATTTTATGATAGTGAAAGTAAAGGGGACGGTTGATAAAGGGATCCAAAATTCGCAACGCTAGGTGGTACGAAAATTGAGCACATCATTAAATTGATCTTCAGTGGAGCTCAAACGACTCAATAATTTCCTAGATACCATGGCTTGACTTTAGATGTACTTTCAATAACATGAAACCACCTGCAACTATTCTAACCTTCAATTCCCATTTGTTATCTAGTCTGTAGAAGAATCTGCAGCATCTGTCTGAACTTAGGTGCTTCTGCAGCGTCAAACTGGGAGCAAATTTGAATCTTGAGAAAACAGTTAGATAGCCTTAAACGAGTAAAACTCAAATTATTTCCTTTAAATTATGGATGTTGAAAACAATGAGATCGACTAACACCATCTTCATAAATGCAAAAATGGTAAAGAAGAAAGGTGTACTCAATATGCAATATGAAAACTCTTGATGAGATGGCAACGTACTAGAAGGATTTTGATTTGACCTTATAATGGGTAGAGGGACAAAGTGGAGGGGTTTAAGCACATAGTGGAGGTAGTGACATTTCAGACTAGTGGTGGCATGAGGGTGATAGTGATGGTTGTCTAATCATGTGATGAAATGAAGGTATAAACCAATGAAAATGAACCAAGGGTATAAACCAAAAGTATGGGCCAACATTCAACCTTACATTTATTTTTTTCTAAGACCTAAGAAAACCATAAGAAGAAAATCAAAATTAAATATTAAACTAGACTAAGGATAAAAGTTAAAAACCTAACGATGAATTTGACCCATAACAACTTCATGTGATAACAAATAGTATTCTTGGTTTCATTTATAGTGACATGTGGTACGTCGCGTTGATCCCCATGGTCAGGGAGATATGGTCCTATGAAGTTGGAGAACCGTCATGAGTAATATAAAATCCCCTAGAAGGTCAAAGAAGTCAAAATTTTCTAGAAACTCCTAGAAGAAGTTGACTAGTCAAAGTGGGTGAAACTAGGAGTTAAGCATGGGTTGAGTTGTTCCAATAAGAAAATAATTAAAAGGAAATTACTTGCAACTAGAAATGAAGAAATTACTATTTGTGGGTAAATTGTTTGTAAGTGGACAAAGTGGTTAGAATTGGATTATGCATAAAATAAGGAAGTTGGTTAGAAGATAACCCCTAGAGGAAGATACTTGGAGAGTATAAATAAGAGAGCGGGGTCTCTTATGAGTATGATATTTGAGTATATTGAATATCCATTTTCTTGTGAAATATTGATTGTAGGTACTCACTGAAACATATGAAGTCATGCTAGTCTAAAGTGACAAAGGAGGGTTGAGGATGAAAGTTTTAGAGCTTAAGAAAAACCCTAGTTTCTAAAGTGTATGCAGGATGTATTGGATCAGGTCGCATACCTACACAGGCTGCAGTGGAGGAAGGCAAGTGTATATTGTTGGAGTTACTTCACACACACATAGGATTTATTTCTCCTAAGGTTATTCCTTTTTTATTAGTCATAATTAGTCATTATCCAGTCTCCTATATTTTAGGGGAGAATATTCCACCTAGAGAATATTCTCTTTCAGTTGACACTTCAATTTGACTAGTTGAGTTGAGTTTAGATGTTGCATTGGTTTTGTCACCATGAAACATTGGGATCATCACCAACTCACTACTCTTTTTTCAGTCAGTTAACTAAAGACTAGTTTACTAGTTAACTCAGCTAGGTGGCAGTTCACTCCCGTAACTGCCTGAGAGACTAGACTAGGTGGCAGTTTACTCTTGTAACTACCTGAGAGACTAGACTAGGTGGCAGTTTTCTCTTGTAACTGCTCTTGTGTGTCCAGATCAATCTAGACCACCACTATGGCTCATTAGTGACTCATTTATTCTATATATATTGTAAATTATTCACTCTTTGAGTGTGGAATATAGTTAATGAGAATTCTTCCATTCTTTCTATCTTGCTTCTTCTTTCTCAATTTATCTCTGCAAATGTGTGTAGTATTTTCTAGCTAGATCTATTCTGTGTACATTCAACACATTTACATGGTATCAGATCCAATGGACTGCTAGGCAAAAGGTACACCAAACTTATTTGCAGGTACAAAAGATTTAAGACAACAAAAGGATGGATTATTCGCCGGAAATACTTCTCATGCCTCATAACTATTTGGAATGGAAGCCAAAAATTCTTCTTCATCTTAGACATAGAAGTAGATTCTGATTCTATCGATGAGAAAAATGATTTTCTCAATAGACAAGATATGGACTTAGGAAGTGTCGGCATGTCTGCTTCTCCCGAAATTTTGCATCAAGTATATGAAGAATCAAAAGGATTAACTCCAAATTAATTATGGACCATATTGGAGGTTCTATTTGGGAATAAGGAGTATTGTGAATATTTCACGCAGGAGGTCGAACAGATAGAGCCAGAAGAGAAGCCATCAAAAGATCAAGTCTCTTATTATGAAGAGTCTTCTACAAATGTTTTTGCAGAAATTAGTTTTAGAATAATTTAAGATGGTGTCTACTCCATTTCAGATTTATTTTCTGAACTTCATGTGAAAGATATATGGCATGCATCTCAGGAGTCACATGCAGACACTGTTGCATGCACCATGCATGCATCTCAGGAGACAAAAAGGAAGTCGCTCACATCAGACTCCATTCTGATATTTTATGAGAAACAAATTGGATATTGAATTCCTCTCGGGAAAATATCCAATTTCCAAAAAAACATCGTCTGAAATGGAGTCTGGAAAGTGAAGTTATGATCGTTTTAAAATCAACAAAATTTCAGCATTTTTCTGGAAACGGCCATACGGTTTTCAAAATTTCATCCAAAATTTATTTGGATATTATTCATTAAAAGAAGATAAAGTGGATATGTGTGGAAATATCAATAATGCATATACTTCATCAGATCCGTGCAAACAACTACATCTTCAACAAAATATTCAAAGAGCACAAACTTGCATAGTTGCGAAGTCTTCTTGGAGTGAAGGACATCGTTGCTTAGCAACTTCCTTTTGTTCCTTCTCGTTTTTTATTTTATGCATTGTAATTTGAGAGGTGGTTTTGTTCCCATGAGTTTTCCCTCTTTCCTCGTTTATTTCAGTGTATCTTTTGTATTTGGGTACCTAACATGGCCTCGTAGTCGGGACCCATTCTTTATTTTCACCATAGTGATGTTCAGGGGGGGTGTTGGAGTTACTTCACACACACCTAGGATTTATTTTTCCTAAGTTTATTCCTTGTTTATGAGTCATAATTAGTCATTATCCAGTCTCCTATATTTTAGGGGAGAATATTCCACCTGGAGAATATTCTCTTTCACTTGACACTTCAGTTTGACTAGTTGAGTTGAGTTTAGATGTTGCATTGGTTTTGTCACCATGCAACATTGGGATCATCACCAACTCACTACTCTTTGTTCAGTCAGTTAACTGAAGACTAGTTGACTAGTTAACTCAGCTAGGTGGCAGTTCACTCCCGTAACTTCCTGAGAGACTAGACTAGGTGGCAGTTTACTCTCGTAACTGCCTGAGAGACTAGACTAGGTGGCAGTTTACTCTTGTAACTGCTGGTGTGTGTTCAGATCAATCTAGACCACCACTATGGCTCATTAGTTACTCATTTATTCTATATATATTTTAAGTTATTCACTCTTTGAGTGTGGAATATGGTTAATGAGAATTCTTCCATTCTTTCTATCTTACTTCTTCTTTCTCAATTTCTGTTTGCAAATGTGTGTAGTATTTTCTAGCTAGATCTATTGTGTGCAGGTTCAACACATTTACATATACATAGGATGATAATAAAAGAGGTCACATACAGGTGAAAAATTCATGAAGACTTGAGAGGATGTTGGTGCTGGGTCCTTGAATTCTGAAGCAAGTTCCATATCAACATTTTATAGGTTCATATTATCTACAAAAAATATGGTATGGTTGCATGGTTTTTTTAATGATTAATTATGCTTATGATATGGTGAATTCTTGAAGCGTTCTTGGTATGGTCATTATGAGATCTAGATATGGTCTATGTTGGGTGGTTTTTTGAGTGAGAAAAACTCTCATGTTTGTTATAGCTCTGATATGGTTGAGGGATATCTATGTTACATGATGATGTATCCATGAGGGACATTCATAGCATTCTTGGTATGGTTTTTGTGAGATATGGATATGGTATATGTTGACTAGTTGTTTGAGTGAGCATCAGTCTCATGTATGGTACAATTATGATATGGTTCTTATAGGTTACACCTTTGAGATAATTATACTTGGTTGAGGTAAATGTATGTTTTTGTATGCATGACACAAGTTGGTTGCAGTGACAAGATGGATGCAATGACATGTTACATATGGATGTGACTGAGGCAACAAAGTTTCGGAGTTAAGGAAGAATGGATGCCCTAGTTTTCTAAAGGTGAGTGCATGGTGATAGAGGGAACGTCTCATACATATGTGTGTTGCAGTATAGATAGGTCATGTACATATGCATTCTAAAGTATAGATAATTCATGTACATGTTGACAGATTATTTTATATCTACAAGTTGGGTATTGTACTTAAGGATTGGATTCATGTTCTCAATTAGTGTTGACATCTACAAGATGGGTCTTGTAAGGAGAGTTTCTACTCTCTTAGAGTTCGTGCTATTTTTAGTTGGCCCTAGCAAACCATGGAAGTTGTAGTCTCACAAAATGTAAAAATAAAATTACACATATATATGTTGTTATTTGTGTTCATTATTGTGATGTTTCATAGTTATTTAGTGTTGATGTATGTTGTTGAGATATGTGAAAACAGCTAGTAGTAAATGGAAGTAATGAATAACGATGTTTCAAGTAACTACTAAATAAAGTTTTTAAAGAGTTGTAAAAAGAGCCCCACATTGATTCACCCCCCTCTCAGTGTGGTAGGGATGTCCAAGATTATTCTACCATGCCCTCCCCTTAAAAATAGAATTGTCCTCAAGGATTGAGATGAGGAAATTGTTGTAGAATGGTAGTTGGCTCCCAGGTTGAATTTATTGGAGTTGTATGTTTCCACTGGAATAACACTTCCTTGATGGTTCATTGAAAAATATGATGCTCACACTGGTCCAAAAATACTTTTGGCTACAACTAGATGGGGCGTTCTTCATCCAACTCAGGAAGGTTGGTTTGAGTTTGGAACTTAGTTTCAATCACCTTCTTTAAGAAGGAGACATGAAAAACATGATGGAGCTTATAATGGTGGGGAAAATCTAACTGATAGTCCACATGTCCCACACACTTGAGAACTATCTAATGATCATAAAATTTTGGCGCCCATTTTTTTTAATGGTCGGCCTTGAGTGAAGTCTACTTATAAGATTGTAGTCGAAGAAACACCTATCCTCCTTCAAAAAATTGGCATTCAGAGAGATCTTGATCTGGCTCTTGCTTCATGTGATTCTGAGCCATGAACAAATTCTCTTTGAGGGTATAGAGAATATCCTCTCGAACTATAATACTTTGGTCAACTTCCTAGACCTTCGAGGCATCAGGCATGTATGAGAGAACTGAAGGTGGATTTTTTCCATATACTACTTCAAAAGGAGTCATGGGAGTAGTTGTATGGTAAGAAGTGTTGTACCACCATTAATACAATGGTATCCATTAAACCCATTGATTTTGTCTTTCAAATGAAAAACACCTCAAATGTGTTTCCAAACACTTTTTTTCAACTTCAATTTGACCATTAGTCTGGGGATCATAGGCAATGTTTAGATGCAATTGGGTTCCCTATAGCGTGAACAATTCTTGGAAAAAATTGTTGGTGAAAGTGGGATCTTGATCAGAAGTAATAGAATGAGGCATGCCATGAGGCTTGAAGACATGATCAATGAAAATTTGAGCCACACTCGAGGTGATAAATGGGTGTTGAAGAGCATATAAATGAGCATACTTGGAAATATGATCAACTACCACCATAATGACTAACCTATTGATTTATTTAGGTAATACCACAATGAAATCCATAGAGATATCCCTCCAAATAGTAGGTGGGATCAGAAGCGGTTGTAGTGTTCCATGGGATTTGACTGTTTCTCCCTTGCTGCAATGAAAACCATCACATTCCTCAAGAAAATTGAGAATGTCCTATTTCATACCATCCCCAAAAAAAGAACATTTGACCCTGTCATAAGTTTTGGTAAACCCAGAGTACCCAGTTGTGGGTGTAGCATGAAGCTCAAAAAAAACTATGGATTAAAGTTGTAATTGTTTAATTAAATACATATGACATTTGTAGTGAAGCTAATCATTGTGCCAAGACTACCCTAGAGAAAATGAAAAATTGGATTCCAATTGTTATTTCATACGCAAAATTTTGGGATCTTGCATCCATTACTGGCGAACATCTTAGAGACAATTTGGTACACTGAAGGAGAGGAAAAAAAGGGACCTTTCATCTTCATATTTTCTTGAAACATTATCAAAAACCACATGTTTTTTTCCTTTCCTGTAAATGATCTCATAATCATATCCAAATAGCTTAGTCACCCATTTTTGTTGCTCTGGGGATGATGGGTGTTGCTCTAGAAAATACTTGAGGCTTTGATGATCTATCATAGTTTTGAAGTGTTACCTGAATAGATAAGGGCGTCAGATATCCACTACATGCAGAATATCCAACATTTACTTTTTATATATTGATTGGCCGAAATGTGGCTCTAACAGTTGTTTGTTGGTAAAGGCCAAAGGCCAACCATCTTTCATAAGGACTGCTCCAATTCCTCTCTCAGAAGCATCACATTCCAGGACAAAGGTATTTGTGAAATCAAGACGGGCCAGGATAGGATTGGTGCACATATCCTCATTCTAGGCTTGAAAGGCATGATCAACTACAAGAGACCAAGTGAAAGAATTCTTTTTAAGGAGAGAACTGAGAGGCGTTGCAATATTTCCATAATTCTTAAAAAACTTGTGATTATAGCCTGTTAAACCAAGAAACCCATGCTAGCTTTTGGGGTCTTGTGGCGAGGCCAATCTTGCATAGCTTCAATATTCTTAGGGTCCACCTTGACACCTGCCTTGCCAAAAATATGACCCAAGTACTTCACTTTCGAGGCTCCAAAAGAACATTTAGATTGTTTGAGTAAAAGTTGGTGTTGAGAGAGTATATGAAGAATTTGATCCACATGAGAAATATGGGTTGTCCAGGTTTTACTATATATGAGAATATCACCAAAGAAAAATAAGAAAAAATGATGTAGAAAAGGACATAAGACATGATTCATGAGGCGTTGGAAAGTGGAGGGAAAATTACAAATCAAAAAGGAATGACCAAGGACTCATAGTGGCCCTCATGATATTTAAATTCAGTGTTAGGAATATCTTCCTCTTTCATACATATCTGGTGGTACCCAAAACAAAGATCAATTTTAATAAAGAACTAGGCACCACTTAAATCATCCAAGAGATCGTGATTGACATAAATGGGAAATTTTTCATTGATGGTGAGTTTTTTGAGGGCGCAAAAGTTAGGAAACATGTGCCAAGAGCCTTATTTACTAAGTACCATTACAATGGGAGAATAATAGGGGCTAGTACTAGGATGAATAATGTCTATGGTGAGAAATTGTTGAAAATTTTTCTCAATTCCATCTTTTTGGGCAAGGGATAATGATAGGAAGGAACATTGGGAGGAAGGATATTGAGGATGAGGGTAATGGAATTATACTCAACACCAAGAGAATGAGGAAGTCCCCTAGGGAGTTGAAAAAATAACTTGATTCTTGGAGAGGATGGAATGAAGGTGAGGCAGAATAGAGGGTGTTTCAATAGAGAGAATGGAATGGAATTGTGTAATAATGTTAGAATGACCTTTTTTGAGAATAATTTCCATGTGATGATCTCATGGGAACCTGCTAGGATTCCTTGGAACTTATAATGTTGTCCCTCCTAGTTGAACTGCATGGTTAATTCTTTAAAATCCATGACAATGGGACTCATAGTGCTTAGCCATTCAACACTCAAAACAATGTCACAACCACCCATGGAGATAACAAACGTATGAGATTTCACGTGGTACTGACCAATTTGGAGATGTACATTTTCACAATGCCCCCCACATTTCATGCACCTGCCATTGGAAATCATGATTTGAAATTTGTTGACTGCTTAGATATAGAAATTAGTTTCTTTGGAAGTGCGGTAATGAATAAAATTATGGGTGCTTCCACTTTCAACAAGGATGATGACCTTCTAAGTCTTAATGTAACTAATTATCTTGAGGGTTTGGGGAGAAGAGAATCTAGTGAGATAATTCAGGTAAATTATCGATTCAACCTCTGGAGGGTCAGAAGGTGGAGTCATGCCAATGGATTTAGATTACTCAACCACAGGAGGAGCCTTGACATCTTCTTCAGAAACATCCTTAGAGATGACCATAAAAATATTTTTTTCCTTACACTTGTGTTGAGGAAAATATGTGTCATCACACTTATAACAAAGGCCCTTGATTTAATGTTCAACCATTTTTTCTCTGGTCAATTTATAGATCTTTAGTGGAGTGGAAGGAGGAGTGGGAGTGATTGGTTTAGGGAAAGGAATAAAGGAGGGTTTTCTAGTTTGAGAAGAGACATCCTATTGTGATTCCTTATCTATTTTAGTAACTTCCACCCACCTCTAAGGACGAGCCATGAGGACATGGGAACAGATCTAATCCTTGAAGCCACTGATAAATAATTCTTAGGAAAAAAAAAACATCAGACATTCCCTCTGTGCAGAGATCCAATCTCTCAAAAGAAGTTATAAAGTCTTCCAATGTGCCAGATTGTTTCAACTTTTTCAAACAACCTAAATGATGGGTGTTGGTGTCAAAGTGTTCATAAATTTCTACAAAAAAATATGTCCAAGCCACATACCCTTGGCAAGCATTTTTTATCCATTGCCATGATTGTCAATGTTCCAAATCTAGATGGAGATCACCATACCTTAGTTTGGCCAACTCATCAGTAATGTTTTACAAAGAGAAATAGTGTTCCATTTGAGTGACCCGGCCTATGGGATCTGATCCATCATATTTGTTCACCTCCACGCGAGGGGGGCATAGGTCCTGCTGAAAGTGGTGGGGAGGAAAATAGGTGGAATGGGAGGATCCAGGACCTTGAGGGTTATAAGGTGTCGAAGAAGAGAAAGGATCTGGGGTGGGCTTAAACAAGGAGGTCAAAGTGTTCATAGTGTCCTGTCATTGCTAGAAAGTGGCAGTCAATTAAGTGATGGATTTGGGAAGTGATTTGAATGGAGAAAGTCGATATTTGTGGTTACTAATACTGCAAGTAGTGGAAGAAATATCAATTTGGGTTTAGTCATGAGCTTTGTCTAAGGAGGTGAGATGTTGTTCCCAATATTAGTTGTGAGTGTGGGCCATGGGGATGGGACAGAGGGGAAAGTGGGACCGCACATAAAGGGGTTATTTGTGATTGGTACAAATCTGATCAATGCACAGAGAGGAATTCAATGGGATAGATTCCAAATAGGGGTGTCGGGAAGATGTCGGGTCCACAAAAAAAAAATTGTTGAAAAATGATAGGTATGACTCTGATCAAGGAGAAGAGAGGAATCCAATGGGACATGTCTCAAATAATGGTTCCAAAAGGATACAGACTCTAATATCCCTTCGATATGAATAATAATGCAATGTCAAAATGGGAAAATGATTAATAGGAAGAAATGTGTAGAATTTTTCAACCAAAATGCAAGAGGCACAATTGCATGGGAATAGATCTTGCCTCTTTTTTTTGTTTATGTCCCAAGGGTTATGGTATTCATGGTTTCTACATACAAGGTTTTTCCCTATGATATATCTATTTTATATGCATGCGGGGTCCAATAGTAGTACTCGTCCCAATATCTCAGGGAACAAACTAAGGAGGCTAGATCATACCCTTAATCATACTACCCAACTACCCAGGCACTAGAGAGTATCTTCTTGAGTGTTTTTCTCAATGGAACTATGATATTCAGGTGTCCAATTGGTTCATCTATGGAGGGAATCAACATATCTATGTTGATCTATATGTAGTTGTTTATTTATGCGCTACCACTCAAAGGTGTACAAACATGGGTTACAAGGGAGGCGAACAATGTGGGCTTAAGTACCACTTGCAGTTCATGCATGTATGATTCATTGACCATGGATTTATGAAATGAAAAATAGATCTATGTATCTTTAAGACACTACCTTATGTCTCTACCCTAAAAAAAAAAAAAAAACACAATTTTCTACCAAGGAAAGTCCTATGATACCACTTATAAGCTACCAGATCTATTATAATAGCCGGAAAAAAAAATATTGCAGAGAATAACAACGGAACAACACAATATATGAAACCAAAACACCATAATAATACCTTGATTGATAGGAAACAATGTTCACTTTCCTCTTTGAGGGGGCAACCTCCAACACAACAATGCTTTATTACAGTAATTGTCAAGACAAAAACTTATGATTCCCTGGATTCCTATTTATACGAAATCTATCTACCAAAAGAACATTCTAAAGAAAGATCTTCTAGAAACAAAATCTTCTATTAGGTGTTTTTTCATTTCACGTATTCTTCCTTATTACTAGGACTTATTAATATTGGCATTTATTACATGGAAAATATATTATTCTACCTATGTGAGGGGTTATGGAGGTTAGGTTTGTAACACTATTACTAAAAAATTGATGCATGCTACATAAATGTTAAAAGAAAAATAACTAAAAGTTAAATTGGGACAGCCAATATGATATGGATCAAAATCTATGGTGGGAATATGTAAAGACAAATTAAGAGGAGGTAAAGAGTTACAAACACTATTGAGATACCATGTGAACTGAATAGTCTAAGAGAAAATTATAAATATATTTATTTATCAAAGGAGAGGATTTCCAACAATTTGCTTTAGGAGATGACGAGGTTCAACTCCATATCTATGACAAAGAAGAAGAGATCATTCTCAAGGGAGTCTTGGATTGTCTTCCATTCTCATCACACTACTCTAAATATTGTGAAGTGTGGAGAGAGGCTAAGACCTCTATATTGTAATCAAATATTGTTCAATAAAGAGTTAGACTATATCCATTTCCTTACATTTCTTGTTATTTACATTATTACTTATATGTCATATTTAGTTCTATATAATTTGCATGTTGTGATTTCTCAAGTAAGCTACTTTCATAGTTTTCCACTCTAATAGTGTTGATCAAGTTCTGACTCATATGATTTTCATGAAGAAGAAGAGGATGGTGAAGAAAAAATGGGGAGGAGATTTATGTCAAACTCTCTAAAGAAAGAGTTAGCTAGAAGAATTGAGGTCAAGATCAAGTTGAATATTTAATCAAATGGAATAATAGAGATTTGGAGGATGCATAGTGGATTGCAGAGGAGGAATTGGATCACCTTTATTGGCCTACATTACTCGAAGGGTCCAAGGATCCATCCACATGAGTTAAATGCTCATGTTTTTTTACCATGGATGTATGCAGGAGTACCCTTGGGATCATGTAATTGACATCAAATATTTTCTTTAATCTCCATTTTCTATTATTTATTTATTTAGGTTAGAATGAAAAATAAATATGCCACTATTACTAAAGAATTGGTGCATGCTACACAAATTTTAAATGACAAATAACTAAAAGTTAATGGGGATATATAGAGGAAACTTAAGAGGAGGTGAATAGTTACAAACATTGTTGGGATACCATAATATTCTAAGTGAAAATTACAAATCTATTAAATTATCAAAGGGGATGAGTTCCAACCATTTTCAATAGGAGAAGGTAAGGTTCGGCTCCGGATCTGCAACAAATAAGAAGATCTTGTGCTCAAGGGAGTCTGATATTGTCTTCCATTTGATCACACTACTTTACATATTGTGAAGTGTGGAAAGACTACCTCCTTATTGTAATCCAATATTATTAAGTAAAAATCTAGATTCTATCCATTTTCTTATGTTTATTTTTATTTACATTATTACTTATGTAATATTTAGTTTTATAAAATTTGCATATTGTGATTGCTTAAAAAGGTACTTAACTCTAGTTCTATTGGGTGTTAAAAAATTACATAACTCATGGGTACATCAGATAACAAGAGACTTCAATACATAATGTCCATTTATACACCAATATGTAATTCTTAACTATGTTTTACCCTTTTTCTTAATTCTTCCAAGTTGATGGAGAAATGAAAGTTAAAAACAAGATTTGATTAAAAAAAACATTTATAAAGGAACTAATAACATTGAATAGGATTATAGGTAGATTTAGAAAGGAAATAATAACATTGAATAGGCTTATAGGTCACAGAGGGATGGATCCTCCTCCCATACTTCCAATGATTTACAAAAATATTGACAGACTAAGTTAAACATGTAATCTATTTCTAATCATTTTTGTTGAGGTGAGACAAATGGTAATTGTTTTTCTCTTCTACAAACAAACGTGCTTGGAGCTAGTTGATACATTTTGAGACAGATACATGAAGCATTTAAGGGGTTTGGGTGATATTTTGGTTGGACTTATTCTCTTGTAAGCTTGAAAAGATACTGAAAAGTAATTTTGTGCAAGTCAAATATTCCTTTCACAATTTTTAATGGTATTAATATGTGAAGAAGTGGAGACTAAGTTATGTTCTCTTACAAATTTTATCTAGTTCTTCTCATATTATAATCTTTTAGATGGAACTGGATATGACTACAGTCAAAATGATAACTATGAGGTAGAGGAAGTGGTTGTTTTGAAGAGGTTGAACAAATTAGTTCGGTTTCTGTCTTGGACTCACCCTTTGAGGACACTGCGGGTTTTGAATAGACATATGCTACTATTCATAGTAAGTTCTAAACCCATCCATATGATATTTTGTTTTTTTTTTTAAATTCATTTCCATTTTTTCCAGTTCGAGCATGATAATTGGTTTTGGGATGGTTAATGCCAAAGTATCGATATATTAAAAATATTTATGAACATTGGTAGTTTTCTCACAGTCTATGCTAGTGCCAACATCCCCTAAGCCAATTTCTAGCATAAAACTTATGACTTAGCAAGCATCGATACCTTTATAAGGGGCAAATATTTTTCTATCCTTATCCCAAGGGGAAATAGTCTCATCAAATATTTGACCCTATTGAACACAACAGATCCTAAAATAATTTGCGAAATATTTTTCTTTTTGGGTACCACTTTTCATTTTTCTAAGTCAGAGTCTGTATCATGGATGAATGGATTTTATTTCTTTTATGTCATTAAAACTTATCATCGTCCACTTTTTTTGGTTTTGAAGGATTGATTTTTTTTCTGTAAGTAACAATGAGTGATAGGCCCGAAAGGTGCATGGTTTAAAACTTTTAAAAATCGTCGATCGATGAAATTTGGCCTATAAAATAGTCTGTTAACATCACTGATACCCTTCGGCATTGACAAGTTTCGAGAGGTAAATCACAAACGAAATAAACTTCCATTGTCGATTGTCGATCGCCCACACATCTTCGGCATCAACATAATTCGAGAGACGAAACTATGAAAATTTTCACTTTAACGCTTCATAGATCATTGATCACCATCCTCATTACAAAGTTGACATCGGTAGAACATGGTGCAAAAACCAAACTTATTTCTAAAGGAAATCATCAATTTTGAAGCAATGTTTCCCACGGAAAGGTTAAAATGAACCACCATGTGTCTTTTCCGTGTAATAAATTCATACGACATGACCTATTTTCCCTACGTCATCTCTTGATGTTGCCTATGTCATTTATGTATCTCCAAGTCATCATTTACATGTCAACAATGTACAAATTTTTGGGTCGGCATTGGAGCTTTCGGCTAAAGGTATCAATGAAAAAATAAAACGTTTAAGAAAAGCGTCGACGTCAATCCACTCATTTTCTATCGGAAGACTGATAGGATATCATACAATAGGGGTTCTCATCAAAACTTCCACATTCAACATCGACGATCCTAGCCACTCTATGCTTTGTTTCCATTTCAATACCCTTCCTTTTTCCCCCGAGGTCGATCATACCAGTGTTGAAAATATGAGATGGCTTGATAGTTTGATGGGATATTTTCGGCAGGGATAAGATAATATTTTGTTATTTAAGAAACCAATTAATGTTTCTCTCAGCCCACATTACTATCCCGTGCATTGACCAAACAATAGAAGTTTGAATCTTTTGATGAACTACAAAGTAACCTGCTACTGCGCCGCCAGTTTGCATTGCATCTAATACCAAGCATGGTTCGGATTTAGTGATGGATTATGCAGGGAGAATTCACAACCTTGAATTTAAGAATTGATGCGACAAGGTAAGTATGTTATCCATTTAAATTACAAATACATATTCAAACGCGCCATTCTATGCACAAATATTTTATTCCCTGAAGTAGTTGAAGGAGCGAGAAAGCACATCGAAGAGTTTATAGTTGATATTTAACTCTAAACTGGGTTAATCTTGTGAAAGGAAGAGGTATGCATTGTATTCATCATTTCCACATTTTTAATTGCATCCATAATAATTTTAGTCATTGGAATCTCACTCTATCTATTTGCAGAAAATGCCTCCAACAAAGACGACAAACATGAACTTGCCAAAGACGCCCAAACTAAAGGAACCAAAGGTTGGGGAAGTAGCTACGCCGAGTGTTGCAAGGGAGTTGGATTTCTCCTCAAAGATGGAATCGGTTATCTTCCTATCCACCAAGAAGTAGTTTATCCAGCCTTTAGCGTTCAGTGACACAAAAGTGACCACAGGGTCTAAAGAGGTGCTCCCACATTGGGGTGATCTATACAACAAAAATAGTCAGGAGGAATACCCTGAGTGCATGACTCATAGCAATCCATATTTTTGAATATTGGATGATGAGGTGTTTCCAAACATTCAGAGGAAAAATATGCATAGGGTGGTTAGGCAGACCCCATTTCTTCCTTGCATCGAGACCTTGTGATGGATAATTGACCATGCAGACATGATGAAGTGCACCATAAAAAATGAACAAGGAAAGCTTTTTGGTGTTTTCCTTCCGAAGGAGGTTCACAAGTACTACAAACATAGAGACTCAGAGGAAAGGATAAACAAAGACTTCATGGTCAAGTTATATGAGGTTCATGATACCAACCGATTGTTAGCCTCATGGTGGAAAGAAGATAAGAAATTCACAAATAGGAGCAATGGATGGTACAAAACAGTAAATCTTTGAGAGCCATAGATGTATCTAATGGATTTGATTTGTCGGCTATATGGAGAAAAGGATTGCTCGAAATTTTCATAGGCATGGATGCCCTTAGCATACACCATGGAAATTTCAGGGAGCAACTTCAATTGGGGAGCCATTAAGTCTAAGAATCTTAGTATAAATATTTCACAGGTTGAGAGACAAAAGGAAGGAGAGGTTTCTACCTTCTACACGGAATCCTACTTGCTGGATGTAATTTGTGCAAGGAACATTTTTGTAGGTATGAATTTGAGTTGGCATATTTCCAAATTGTATGTACATGTTTATTTCATCATATTGTGGGAAAATAGATACAAGATATCATATGATTTAATATGTGATGATTTCCTATCCAGGGTTTACTTCATCATCTTTATAAAAGAGTGCCCTCGTCTTTTGATGGCGGCAAAGAACACGATAGTAAAAGTTGGCCACTAGTACTTCGAAGAAACTAGCACTTATATTATAGTGTTCAGAATTACTCACGCACCCCACCTTCTCCCTATCCATGTCCCAGATCACCTCATTTTAGGGGATATCTACTACCATACCATCTTGCAAGGCTACAATGCATCCTTGGTCAAAGACAAGAAGATAGATTTCATTCCCTATGGTTTGCACATAGGATTTTACATGGTCAGAGACATTGCGCATGAGAGATACGAGGGGTTAAATCAACTCGAGTACCAGTTTCATACAAGTCATTTTCACAAGAACGATCCCAAGGGATTAGTTCCCCAGCATGCGTCACATGTAACCTCCTATTGGTTGTATGCTTATGATAATTTTGAAGATGAAATCTTCACTAAAGGTGCCCACGACTGGGAGGAAGTACTACAAATAAGGGCCAACCCAAATATGACTAAGTTCAAAGTGTTTTCCCCGCATGAGTAGGTTTAGACAATAGAGAGGACATCTCACGAATCTCTCAGGGTAAGAGATGAAAGAAGAATAGTAGAAGCAACAGAGGAACGAAGGAGGGGGATGTTGTTACTGGAAGAAGCCCAAAGATCCATACAAATGGTAGAACAAGCTGCCTCACTTAACCCTTTGATCGAACTATTGAGGATTACCCCGATCAACACCAACGACCAAGAGGTAGAGCCAAATCGGGAAGAAATTGTCCACGTAAGATCCCCGATAATAGTTGCACTTCAGTAAAGGCCGACATGAGTATCAAGAGGAATAAGGGTGCCAAGCATTCTTGTGGACCTAATCACTATATATGATGATGATGAGGTCTCATAGGTTTCACACATATCTCCAGTTGTAATCACCCAGGAGGAAAGCCCAAGACAAGTATCTTCTATGGATCCCGATACAATTGTACCGGAACTTCGGGAGAGCATATCGAACACCATAATCACTAGTAATGATGAATTTATCAGCTCACTAGAAACATAGCTGATAGGAGAGACTCATCCTCATGGTGCCGACTCAAAAGATGACATGGACATGGGTGAACCAAGAAGAACAATGAAGCTACTAGAAATTGGCACCACAACACCCTGACCTTCAATTGGTACTAAGCTTACACATACTCCCTCATCTGGAGTACAAACACAGTTGATCATTGAAGCCAGGTAGGATGACCATCCTATAGAGTATCCAAGAAACTCCCCTTCCAAGGATCCGAGCAGGTCTAATCATGAAACAGAACAAGAACGAACACGAGAATATACCATGGAGCATCTCTACACACCAAGAAGCCTGGGAAATATGTTGTTATAGGGAGATCAACAGATTTTGAAGCCTATAGATGAAATCAACGATGTGGAGGCCATTTCTTACGACAAGAAGAGAAAATATGTGATCAAAAGGATAGTCATGAAAATAAAAATCATATTGGATAGAACTTTTTTCATAACCACGGAAGAAAAACTATTTGACACAGATACTACTATGATGACCAAACCCATTGGAGATGGAATGGACATAACAGATGCCACACTTGATAGAGGAAAGAAGGACAAAGAGGAGGAAACCACCATGAGAAAAGATTTGGATCATCTTCATCATCAGTCTGAGTACTACCAGAATGCGACACAGGCGGTGGTACTCTTAAAGAGAAAGTTCCTATAAATATATGTGAAATTCAGAAGAGAAAGAGACCTCTTCATCGCTCGAGTATCCGATATTCAAGAATATAATTTAATGGGGATGGATACCTACAAATATATGTAGCGATGGTTCAAAAAATCACATTAGGCCTTAGAATGAATCGACTACATAAGTGAAATAAAAAAGGTTCTTTATTTAGAGGAGCCCGGTATCCGAGGGTGGATGGACAATTGCATCTCTCGAATATGAAAATAATCCAAACACTAGGTGTCCATGGTGCAAGAGCCTTAGCGAAAAATGAAAAAAAGGTGGGCAGTGTTAGGGTCCTATACATATTGGTAATCTATTTGTTCAGTTATCTATTTTGGAAATCTATTGGTAAGGTTTAGCCTATGAATCACTAGGTGTCATAGCCTAAAAGTTTTTTGATCTAAAAAGCCATTTAGTTTTTTAATTCTGATGGCCAAAACAAAGTATGGATCTTTGGGATATTTTTTTCGTATAAAATTTGGTTCAAATCAGGTTGTAGGTGCTTTAATGGCATAGTGCTCAGGAGCAACTTTCCAACGATATATTTGGTGCTTCGGGGATACATCTAGATCAAAAGGTTAGAAAGAAAATTATTTTTATTATGTTTCACGGTGCATATGCTTTTAACCAAAGTTGAAAAGTTTTGTCTTGTAGCACATAAAATCCACACAGATTTTCCTCAACGAAATTGTCCCTCCTCCCAATCGACGAACCTCATTTGTTTTCACCCCCCACAACCTACCTACCTTTATCAACGGAGGGGGGGTTAGAATTTTTTTTTTCTAGCGCTCCAGCCCCACCTAACGTGGCATTCCCTCATCGTTTCACACCCCCCACCTCTGATTACCACACACTGCCTACCCCCCACCCCCTTCGAAATCCACATAAATCACTCATGATATTGTTCACCTTCCCACCTCTACTCCTCTTCTCCCTACATGACACATGTCCCCACATATCTTATCCATTAACCCTACAACCCTTCCTGCATGACCATTAGACCATTAGCAGTCCCTTAACGTTCACGTTCCCTAACAAATATCCTTGCACATATAAAAAAACCCCTATTTGTGCCCCCTCCCGCGTTACAATATTTACTAACTTAGACCTCATGAAGACCGAGAAAATATTACAAAATTTTGTTGTCATACTACCATCACCCTCACTTATCTTCAACTGCAAGCTAATTTCTCGGTGAAGTTATTCAAAGGATGACGAAAGGAAAAAAAATGACAGAAATAGATCTCAAAGTGAGAGATGCTAAAGAAATCAGTATGAGTATGAGAGGACAATAATCATATTTTGTGGAGATAGTTTCAACCTCATTCTATATTTTAGGGGCATGAAGACACCTAGCAACAAAATATCAACATTCAATGAACCCATTCCAAATTTCAATGCACGATACTTGCAGGCATTTCAAGATTTCCAACAAATAAATTAGAGATATTATTATATCTTTAAGTTTATTATGTAGAATTTTCCAGAAATGGACACGATCAACAAAAATTCACTTAAAATTTTGAACAAAAGATCGGAAATAGTATATTTCAAAAATATCAACATATTTGTAATCAATTTTATTCATATTTTCCAGAAAACGTTGGAGAATATTTTGTAAATTAGTCCCTTTTTGAAACTTGATATTAGTTTAGCAGAAAGTCTATAAATATGTTGTAATAAGACTTATAAGTTGTTGGGACTTGTTTTGAAGGATAGAACTAGTATTGTAAAGTTGCCCACCAAGACACCATTGATCAGATTTTCCAGTAATATAATGCAATTATTACAGGATGCTTGTGTTAACTTTATTGGTGAAGTGCATTTTTTCATGTTAATTTGTTTTCTTATGTTATCACTATTGTTTCCCAAATTCTGAATTATTCTAATAAGATAAAGGACATTATTTTTTTAAATGTACACTCTCTCTGTCTTAATAATATTTTTTGTGTTTTCCACTAAATATTAAAATCAGAATTCTTAATTGCTCTGTTTTTTATTGGATTTCTAAACATTTTCATCTCCTCCATACCGTAAATATTTGAGGATACAGTGAATTTTCCTACCCTTCCCTGCAATATTATCATGTTAAACCTTGAATCTAATCAATTCAAAACTGTGACTCAATTTTCCCAATGGCCCATATTCATTATTCCAACCAAACAATTCAAATCAAACAAACAAACCCTGAACTATCATAACCAACCTACTATTTAAATATAAATAAATCTAAATCTTACAGAGAGATCCCTGTCTGAAGATGGAAGGGCTATATCCCATCTTCCAAAGTGTTTTTTTTTTTACCTCTATCATTTCTTTCATGGCCTTAAGAAATTATAGAGCGAGAGCAGGAATAATGCAAGAAAAACTAGGAGAAAATACACCTAGAAATAAGGGGAATTAATTTTCCAGATTTTGTTCCACCGAAGGATTTCATTGACTTACAACATTTTGTTAAACAACATTAAGAGAAAGACCTAGCATGCAAAATGGATATTTTACAAACTTCAAGAATGATTTTGGTTCTAGCGAGGAAGTTCATGGAACCCCCAATCAAAGCTATGGCAGTATTACAATGCTTAAGTGTCAAATTGATCAAGTAGAAGGAGAAGACAATAGATATAAAGGAAGTCCTCTCCACCTTGATGAATCATCAGAGGTTCCCATATGCAAACACATAAGAAGACCTCTTCTTCAAGTGGTCGAAATATGATATAAATAATCCACTGCAGTGAAAGGATAAAATGCTCTTAGGAGAACAAAGAGATCAAATATGCCACGTGTCATTTTTTTTCACTTAATATGACTTTTATTAGATATTTTTATCTTAGTGATTCTTTAAAAATAGGGAGATCTACCTCATGTTTTAGGTTGATGGTTTTGGAGAGAGACTTTTCTGAAATTTTGTAATAGAACTATTTATGTCCAAGTTTATTTTAATTAAGAAGTTTTGTTTAGAACCAAAGACACTTCTATCATCTAAGGCGTGAATATGTTTAGACCAGGGAGGATTATCTATGTTTTTGGATTCAATATTTGCTTCTTTGTTGAGTAAGAGTTGTTGTACCTATATTTAAAGCTATCTTATGATGTTGTAATAGTTCTTTTATTCTAATTGGTGACTAGAAATTGATTGTGTTAACCTGTGATTGATAATAGAGTATTAGAAATTACTTTTATTGCACTAACTTCTTATCACATGCATGTTTCTTTTCTTTAATTGTTATCTCAGACAATGTTGAATTTCCAATAATTAAAATGGTATAATTCTAGTTTGAAGTTGTTTAAATATTCTTCATTTGCATGGCAGGGTAAAGGTTATCCTAAACCCAACCTTCCCCCAAAACACATATTTCTCTTCTCTCTATCATCTACTCTAGAGTTTTATATTCCTTTTGTTTTAACGTTAGAAAAAAGAACCAAAAAAAAGAACTTCCTAGCCTGCGCAGAAGGCTTAACAAAAAAATACATATATGTCAATCAAAATTAAATCCCATCGATAAACCAAGCGAGATAATGGATCTAGATAACCTTACCACTCATCAAATGATTACGAGTCTAATTGGGCCTCTTAGGTGGGTTTGGTTCCTGTCATTGAGCTAAAGGGAGCTCAAACCCCTCAACAAAATTGGTGCTAGAAGGAGGGCCTAACAACCAAATGGCTAATAATATTTTTGATAATATATTACGCATAGCCTATAGTTTCAAAACAAACCACATGCATGGTTAGTCATTCTCAAGACAACCCACATATAAAGAGTACTCCCGAGACAAGTAACTCACCTCAACAAGAGGAATACGAACACCTATTCCCTGAAATAACTTATTTTCTTCCCCACGAGGAGTTGAATAAGTTCAAATGAATCATAAGAGCTTACACCCGACAAATTGGAGAGTTACCTTTAGCTCCTTTACTTCCTCGTAGAAACTAAGTAAGAAGACTAGTTGTTGACACCCTTGACTAGGTTTTTGTTCACACGGTAGAAGACCTGATATATTTTTAACTTACTCATATCGTCGAATGTAATGTACCCCAAATTTATCACTTTTAAAAGAAAATTTTAAAGTAGGGTCATTAGAATTATGCATATGCTTTGAATATCTTTCAACGTTTCTTACTATAATAAATAGAGTGATCCAATTACTTCTTTTATCTTCTATCATTTACACAAATATTAAGAAAATACATAATGTGATCACCATAACATTTTCAGTTTTGAATGGGCAAAATATAGTCATACTATGGTAACATATAGATACATATACAATGTCACTAGGTCGAAGGTATTGACTGAAACTATAGGTCACACATGAAGGTTTTAAATTGACCGAAATAATAGTATCGTGCCACCAAAATGTAAGAGTTAAAGCTTTGTAAGGCTGTAATTAACAGTTGGTGCGGCTACTCGTTTCTTGTCGTTTAACCTTCCCCATGGAACTAAATCTGCCATCGATTAGTTAACAGATCCGACAGAAGCAAGCAAACCCTAACTAAACTGAAAACAAAGGACTAAATATGAGCCTAACAGACATTGTACTTGTGATGCATTTGATGTGAGGTAGGAAGAACTACGACCGTCATATTAGTCCTTGCTGGAAGGCCCGGGACTATAACAATGAGTTCATCATTGACTTGATATTAGATTAGAGTTGATTTTAAAAATTTTCAGAAATTATAATGTGTAACTTA
>ML777587.1:533471-544511 GCA_009831015.1 Picea engelmannii | reverse complement strand
TTTTATTGGCTCATAAGTTTGAAGTGTTATTGCCAGCTTCACTTCTTCCCATGCTTTAAATAATGTTTAAAACACTTCTTCTAACTATCACCCTTAACTCCTGTACTTTTCCATACAATTTGAACTAATCAATCCTGTCCACGTTTCCAAAATCACATAACTTCAGCTGATACGAATCTGAGTTATGGGCTCGAGCTCTATACAGACTTGGGATCTGAAGGTTAACTGCACCTGCCAATTTATGAGACGATTTCTTACTCTGCATATTGTTGTTATCAGGACAAGGTATGGATATTTTTCACTGCAAATACAGTATCTTGATGAAGTTCCAGATTTTCCAAGCTCTCTTTTGTCTTCTTTGTCCAGATTTTGGTTGTTAATGTGAGCTCCGGATGATCCATTTTAGTGCCTTCCGGGGTTAAATACATGATTTATTGTTTTTAGGTTTTCATTTGAGGTCTGGATTGGTTATTTCTGTCCCTTTAAAGTTAATATCAGGACTATTTTTAGCCTTTAATTTGATCTCTGTAATGCCCATGATCAGTCTGCACAGTCCTGCCAACAAAATTTACAAGAAAATCAAATATTCCTGCGAATATAGCATTTGTAACAACAGATAAAACTGAGCTAGTGAATAGGCTAAAGAAGATGCCAGATAAATCTGTACTCGCAGTAATAAGTGGAATATCATACAATGATAGAAAGGGATAAATTACACAACATAGATTATCTTAATAACAATAAGGATTCATTTATAAATCTTTTGTTGCAGAGATAGAACTCGTCTTGCTCATAACAATGGCAGCAAGGTTTATAAAGTTGTTTCGTCCTGAGTCCTCTTGACTGCAGTGCCTTCCTTAGCTAGTCTACCTCCTGCAGGCCGTGCTGCTACTTCTTGTCTATGGTGTACCCTCATCCACGTCTATTCTTTGCATTTTAAAGAATTCAAGGAATCCTATCTTCTTGAAAATTTGTTCTCAGGCAACCCTAGGTTTCTGAGTTCTTTGTCTCTTGAAAGAATTGAAAGAACCCTGTTATCCAATCGTTTTGCTGTGAACTTGACTTGTCTGTCTACTTAACGTACATATACATGTATTCTAACAATAAGTTCAGATTTGATTATAGATCAGTCCATTCTGCATGTTGATGTTAGATATTAAGGAAATTACAAATGTTTCGTGCAGGAAGATAGATTTTTTCACGATTTTAATTTTTCTTTTTGTTCACCGGAAACTTGAGTTGTGAGTAGTTCAGTAAGTGCTTAGGTTTAGTATCGATAAAACTACAAAACTTGTGTAGTTCACTACCTTTCGGGCTTTAATAGAGGTTGTTTCTTACTTTTTTGGCTTTCAAATTGAGCTCTAGATCGTTCGATTTAGTGACACTTGTAGCTAATTATCTAGATTTTTCACTTTTGATTTGAGTTCTGGACTGTCCAACTTGCTGCATATTAGGGTTAAATATTAAGGAGAATGCAAAACGTTTGCATAGATGATAGTAAGGTTTTTGTTAATCTTGAAGTTTTTTCTCGTCAGAGTTGAATTGGTAGTCTAGTAGATGCTAGGGTTTAGTAAAGTGAACCGCAAAACACATGTAGAGGTTTTTGAGTTTGTTTCCTCGGTTCTCTCTTTGTTTTATAGTTTTTTCCGTTGCTTTGAGCTCCAAATTGTCCATGTTAGTGTATTTTAAGATCTAATTTGAAGCGACAGTAGAAATTTTGCTGAGAAACATAAGCTTGTATTTTTCTTATTATATTGCATTTGATGCATTTCAATCTTAAATTAAATTTGTGAAGTGATTTGCAGGAAAATTGCTCAAGGGGTTTTGAGTTTGTTTCATCAAGATGTCGGTCAGTGTTGCTCAAGGGGTTTTGAGTTTGTTTCATCAAGATGTCGGTCAGTGAAGTTGCATGTGCTTACGCAGCATTGGTTCTCCATGATGACAATATACCTATTACCGTATCATGGAAAGATACTAATAAGTGTCATTTTTCATTTCTTTGTAATGTTGTAAATGGCTTGAACTATTCCTTTAACCAGGAGATTAATATTCTAAAAAGGTTTTCGGAGTTGAGGGGTTTTCAATGCAGATCTTAGCTTTGTTAATCCCTTTATTTATCATTTTGTTCTGTATTATTTTTTTATGGCAACATAATTTTTTTTTGTGTACCTGCCCATGTTTAATAGCTGGATTTCTACATTTCTAAAAATAGTTTCTGGTGGAGAGTTGCGTTCAGGCATTGATTTTAGGATCTAGTGTCAGGTTATTAGAGTTGTGTTTTAAGACTAAAATCAAGGGTTTTTAGGGTTTATGGATGGAGGTTTTGATGTTGAACTGGCCTATTTTGTCTGTTGATTACAACAAGTTGTACAAATAATGTTTTTCTTTTTTGGGAAGACATGTTACCTTAACATATTGACAGGCTGAGAAGATTAGCACATTGGTGAAAGCAACAAATGTGCAAAAAGAATCCTACTGTCCTAGTCTCCTTGCCAAGCTTATGGAAAAAAGAAACATTGAAGATCTCATCTCGAATATTGGCTCTGGTATTCCTATCCCTACATCAATGTCTACTGTAATTAAATTTTGATGTTTTGCACAGTACGAGGCATGCAGGGATTTGCATTAAGTTGGTAGTTTATTTGAGTAAACTTTAATTTCGATGACTGTGATGCAGGAGGTGGTGGTGCTTCTGCCGCTGTTGCAGTTGCTCCTTCTGGTGGTGCTGGTGCTCCTGCTGTTGCTGCTGCCCCTGCAGCTGAAGAGAAAAAGGTCAGTCTTTTGTTCTAAAACATATGTTTATAATTTGCTCGAGACTTGGCCTTTTCACTGCTTTGAACTTTTCTTTGACTCTTGCTTACGAAAATTGGGCAGTGCTGCTGTAGTTGATTGGGTTAATGTGTTTTTGTTTCCAATTTTTTGTACAATAGGAGGAGCCTAAAGAGGAGAGTGATGGAGAGTGATGATGACATGGGATTCATCTTATTTGATTAAGAAAAATTCTATATTTGAAAGATTAATTTTGTAGTTGTAGTACACAAATGAGTATTTTTCCTCTCTTTTTTCGGTTTCACAATGTGAAGAGGTGGATGATATCAATTACAAACTGCTGTGTTGAATAGGTGTTTATTTGGTTGAAGGAGTTGTTTTATTACAAACTTCAAATCTTAATTATTAGTCGTTAATATAATCTGATTTTTGGAGGTACTTATCAATCAATTGAATGGATTTGTTTAACTTCACTCTGCTTTGTGATTAACATTTTGTCTCGAGTTTTTATGAGTGATTTGTCATCCATCTTCTACACATTGCTATACTACTATGTTGATAATGTTTATTAGCTATATAAATGTATTAATTCTCTCTCTGTTATTGGGCATGTTGTTTTGGTCCAATTCCATTAATTTTTTGACATAACAAATGTGATTGCGGTGGAGAGGATAGCAGTTTTGTATTTCTCTGCAAATTGAGCTCATACAAACACAATGTCCGGTGGGGATGGCTAAGTCAAGGATTTTTATTCAGTAATGGGGCTTAAATCCAATTGTACTTCTTCAGAACTCAGGGCTACTTACAAGAAGCTCGCAATGGTGTCCTTCGTAACTCCTTTCATGGCTTCTTTTTTTTCCTTTTTGCCTTCAATTTCTTCTTACTTTTATAGAATTTTCCTTGGGATTGAGTATCTCTGTCTGCTATGATTTCGAATGGGATTTCTAGTTATAAAACAACTCAGATTTGACATAGATCTTCAATTTCATCATGCGCGCTTTCCAGTAGTGGGTTCCTCATCTTTTTTTTTTCCTATTTCAGTAGTTAATAGTAGATTTAGATTGAGAGATTCAAAATGTTTCTATTGAATTTCTGATTGGGCAATCATCTAAGACTAGTGATATTGCATAGATGGCACCCAGAACTCAAGATCTAGCCAACTCTAGCCTTTGTCAGTGCCTAAATCCGAGTTTACGTGTTACACGACTCCAAAGAGTTGGTTCACAAGTCCTGTTTCTACTGAAACAAGTTCGTTGAAACTGGAAAGTGTAAGTTTTAAACCTGCGAAGTAAAGCAATGCATATAGATTCTTAAGCAATACAGAAATTAATCAATGGCTCATACACAAAGTACACAAAGATTTTTACCGGAAACCCTCAACCGAGAAAACCTTTTTTATTTTCATTATATCGAATTTCACCATTCGCCATACAATATATACAATGTTTTTAGGTATTCCGTAGATACCAAAACCCTAATCCCTTAATCCGGGATTAATTTACAAATCAGCTAAAAATAGCAAAATCCGCTAAAAATAGCAAAAACCACAGGATCTTCAGATGCAGTTGTCGTATCTGACGCACCCACACACACACACATGCAAAGAATATAACACACACCCAACAGAAAGCCTGAATGACTTCGAGACATTGGAGGGGGCATCTCCTTCAGCACCGTTTGGCATGGATATAGGTGGCACACTCTTCAAAGTTGTCTACTTTGAGCCAGCTAGACAATTGTTTGGTCCAGGTGTGAATCTTGACCAGAGCAGGAATGATACCAAGTCCGAGAAACTCTGTGAAAATGATATTACCAAAATGGACAAAAGCAGGGGCAGGGCTAGTGCATTTGATAAACCATATGAAGATATGTATTCAGAGCCGCCTTCAGGGAAAGGAGAGAAATCCCATAAGGAGATTGGTGCTTGTGGTGCCCAACCTACTGCCAGAATTGAGATACAGTCTGATGGATCTTTCGAAATGAACCCTGATTCAAGAAAATCACAAGAACTGTTGCAAAATTCAGAATATACACATTCTAATATGCAGGATGGAAGACATGGAAAATCCTCTCCAGGATATATTGATTTTAATAGTATTAAAACCTCTATCTATGTGCTTACAGAAGAACGGACAAATGAAGGAACAGATTCTGTAAATTATTCAATAAAGAACGTCCGCAAAATATGGCTATCCAGTCATGCTCCTATTACTCTCCCAGGTCATGGAACCCTTCATTTCAAATGTTTTGGTGAGTTTCAAGAGGCATGCGAATGACTTGTTTCTTGTCTTACCAAGATAGACAATGATTTTCTGTGACTGCTTCTTATTTGGTTTTCTGAATGACTTTGTCTTGTACAATATATTTTGGCATTTAGTGCTTGGCTTGAAATAAAATCTCACTACGCATTGTTCAATGCATGCAATAGAACTTGCACCTTAGTACTCATCAGAAAGTAGCCAAAAAAGGGAATGAAATACTTCTTAACAAAACAAATTTTGGGCAAAAGGAGAGTTTGTATGCTATGTAGAAGACAACTAGCATGGGGTTTTTTTTTTCCAAGGAATTTCAGGTGAAACATGAAATGAGTATTTTCTTTTCCTGTAGTTTCAGCCTAGTATTCTCTACAATTAAGTATCATCTTTCTATGAAGCAACAAAGTTGAATGATTCTAATTCCTTGTTAGGTGGTATGTCAAATCAAAAAAATGTATTTTAATGTATTCCTAAATAGATACGTATAGTGATATAAATAGTGTAATTGTGTGCCCAAGTCTACTGAACCAACAATTTGTTTAGGTTCTTTCATTACAGAGAATCTAAGAGATATCAGATTATCCTCATCAGAGATTTGTGTTTGCTAACAGTTTGATTACCATCACAACTCCTTAGGATTCAAGTATTCTAATTTAGGTGATGGGTCTGAATTATGATAAATATTTTGAATTGCATTGTGAAAATTCTCATTACTCTGTTCCTTAAAATTGTCCATCTGTCCAGAGACTTGGAGGATGGAGGAATTTTTTAGACTCACGCGGGAACACTCTCTTGTTAGTCAGGATAGAGCCATTGGAGCAACTAGGTAATATCGTATACTAAATGAAATTTTCCTTCACCAGGTCTTGAGTTCTTCATATTTGTTGTTTTCTGTGGAAATATCATTTAGTAATAGAGAATGCTTCCATTTGATTTGCAGTGGCAGAACTTGCAAATTTCTTACCAGGTTTTCTGAAATTGCTGGCTTGCGGCTGAAGCACAATGATGAATTGAAGAGGTATTGCGAAGGACCTTGTCCCTATCTTGGCCTTGATGTAAGCAATGTCTCTTCCATATTTTTTATAAATAGACAGTGAAACAAATTTGTTGATCAGAGTTGGCTATTTCTGAAATTTTCTTCAAGATAAATTAAAATATACATATCTTTGTTCTATGCCAGAACAAGCTAAGCTACTTGTATGCAACAAAGAAACTATCAGAATACCAGTTTGTTTTAGCTTCCAAGTTTCACTGCAAGATCTACCTATGTCATGCTCAATTTGTCATGATCTCAGGTTAGGTTTAGTTTGGTTCACTTACACAGAAAGCATTGATAATCCTTGCAAGCATCAGTTGTGCATATAAACAAGTGAATATACCTCATATCAATGATCAAGGCTACCTGTGTCCTGGTGCCATCGTGAGTTGGTTGACATGTGTACACTGCACAAGAAGGCTCTTCAACAAGTTTTATATCATTAGCACATCAAACAAGTACACAGAACCTAGGAAAAGTTTCGAAAGTCTTAAGTGGTTTGCCTCGAGGAATGCAAAGGTAGCAGAGGAGTCGAAGAAGAAATATCAAGCGATCCAGGAGACCTATTCAGGTTCGGTGATTCTTTATATCTTTGCATGGCTCAATTAAACAAGGAATTGTGATATATTTTTAGAGAAACTTTGGTGCCCATTGCTAATCGGAATTGAATGGATTGGATTCTCAGTCCTGTCGGATGAGAACAAGAGATTCCTGTACAATGCAAGAATTTATGAAAACAATGATGATGCTGTGAGGAGTAATTCCATTCCATAGCTTCGATTATTGTTATTATTATTATTGTTCAAAGATAAATAAATGGTGGCTCTGGAAATTCATTGGAAAACGAATGTATGTACAGGAAATGGGAGAATTTTTAGCGATATGGTAGAATAATGAATAATGAGAGCAAGGAGTAGGTGAGTCACAAGAGCACTCAAGATCTCAATAGCTGAATTCTAATAGTGGGCTTGTTATGGTGGAAAAGATTTGTTTGTGTGCTTATTGTTTTTATCTTGTTTCTTTTTCAGGCAAGTGGATCGGAGAGCTTTCAGCAATTACAAGATATGTTCATGGATATGTTTGAGAGTGATCTCAATAACTTCCATACGCCGGCGAAGCCGTCCGGCAATAAGAGGAGTCGGTCTGATTTCCATCTGATTTCCACAGGGGAGGAGCAGTGACAAAAGGGGAAATTGGGGAGCCGAGCTTTATAAGTTCGAATAAATTTCCATGCACAATCTTTTAGCTTGGGAGTAAGTTTGGATGTCTGTTATCCTTTTTTTTTTTTCTTTGGAGATCCGTTCAAAGTGGTGGTGGGATGGGATTATTGGAGTAGGCTAACTCGGGAGGAATCTTTTCTCCCGAATTCCATTTTTCAGGCAAAAAACTTGTTTTGAATCTGGCTAGATTATTTTCAGGGGTAGCGTGAGTTTTGCATGGACTTTATTCGTGATAAATTGAATGTATAAAAAAAAAAATTGTTTTGGGTTTTTATTATTATTATTTAATGTATAAAGATTTAATATTCTTTTTTATTTTTATTTAATTAATTAAAAATTAAATATTGTATTTAAATAATAATATTGCAAAATAAAGTTGACAAGTTTTGATTAGATTTATTTGTTTTAGTTCATATCTATGAATTATTTTATTTATTATTTACAAAATCTTAGTGCCTGATTTAAAGTATAAAAAAATTAATAATTTTTTTATCTATTTAATTAATTAAAAATTAAATATTGTATTTAGATAATTATTTTCACCATTTCAACAAACTACCGTTTCTAAATATATTATTTTTATTTAAATTACCTTTAAAAACTTAAATTCAGACTATTTAGTTAATAGAATGGAAATTAAGTAGGTCAAAATATGCTTAAGGGATAAAAGCTTCCAAGAAAAAAGTTACAATTGTATTCTTATATACAATAGACAAAAATTAATTGTCACGATCATGTGATCCTGTGTGATTCATTTTAAAAGTTACTACATTTTGGTTTTATTTGTGATTATGTAATAATTTGTTAGAATCTACTCATGCAATTAGTAATCATTTTTATACATTGAATGACGTGAAGCCTGCAATAACACATGAATGATATTAGCCAATATATTTTTTTATTATTTAAAAAAATACATATATTGATTTTTTATGTTACACATAGAATATAACACATAAATTTAAAGTCAATAAACTAATAATCACCACATCTAAATATAAAAATTTATACTATGTATTTATTATTATATTTATAATATATTTATTATATTTATGAAAACTTTCATTATACATTTTGAATAACAAACAACTCTCAATTATTATATTAAATTTCATTGTTCAACATACATTTCCCAACTAATTAGGCAGGGACTGCGTTGCCCTTCAACCCTTGTTTTAAATACACCCTGCCTGAGTTATTTATGGCACTCTATAACAGACGCCCTTTTGATCATCATTCATCCGATGTATCGATTGACATTTCACCACCTCACTCTGATCACATGGTAGAGGTACAACTTTCCATTAACATCGTTGATCAATCGGTGAGGTTTCCTATGACTATTGTTTTCAAACCTTGCCAAGGATTTGGTGAGGTTCAGAGAAAACATTGCGCAAGTCTCTACAACTTTTCTATGTGCGTAACCCTGGTGACGAGGAGGCTACCTGCTGCATGTAGGCCACGAAAGGTGTTACACACCGGTTTGGACCCTCCTTCATCGGGTAAGATTATCAAACAAAACTATACTTACACTACTGTAGCCTATACGAAAGATAGTCACATCTTGAACTGCCTCCGTAATGGGTTCCCCTTTTTCTGTTATTGGATGAGAATCTCCTTTCTCATTAATCTTGGCCTGCAGAACTATTTCCCTTCTACTCTGGTAGATATATAAGTTTGCTAATGGTGTTTGTTACCATAAAAATTCTTTCATGAGGAAGACATTTGTTTCCAACAATTGTTATTTTGCAAGGTCCTTTACACATGGGTTTAAGTTGTTCCATCATAGAGTAGTTTCAAATGCATTCAAATTTTGTCAAAGTGTATATACCCTCAGTATTTATTTTGCAATGTAGCCTGCCTACTTAAGATAAGAGTTGCTCGCGACCTACCATCACTATTCATCCAGTGATAAATCCGGCTTAGTGACTCTCAACGATTCAACACTGAGTACTCATGTAGAGTAACGATGTGTTAAGTTCTCTACCCTAACCCAAAATTCTTTTGAGAGGGTTCTACGTCAAGGCCATGATTCGATCCTCATGGTTTAAAACTCACCCTCTTTAATGGTCATTTTCTACTATATTCTGTGTGGATATGGGTCGTATTTCCTTTATTTATACTATTGGTGCGCGTTAAGTCCTTGTGTTTTCATCTTCTGACCTCACGGTAGAGAGTCTGGCATTCTCACCTTACAAGCTGCAATACATCCCTGTAGGTTGAGGTAAATTCTTCTTTATCAATGTACAGTAGTTGGATTCATTCTGGGTTTACCCTAAGCATGGCTATACTCGTTTAATCATATTGTGAAGATTCTCACTGTGCAATATTAATATTTTCAGAACCTTAATAAATTCCTAGAAGATTTAACCCTGCACTTCATTTGGAAATACGGTAGTTAGAATATATATATAAACTCGCCTCATCTTTGAAGAAAGAAATGGACATGGTTTTTATGTACCTGAGATCTCATTATCTTTTATCGTCGCTCTGTACCTTACATTTTCTTATAGTTGTAAGGGTGAAATCTCGTGGCTTCATTGGTGGTCTTCACTTGTTATAAATTTATGGAGTACATTTTTGTTCTGTATACTCTTGATCATTTTACTTTCAAAGCTTATTTTTATTTCTTTCTGATGTTTATGGTTTAAGGATTGTTTATTGTGATCTAATGATGAGACCCTTGGTTGTTGCGAGGATACCCATCAGGTCGACCTTGGCCCACTTCTCCCTTCCGGTTTTTGGATGAATCTTTCAACTTGGCGGATGTAACAACAAGTCCAAATCATAAGTTAAGTGATATTAGAAAAACATGTCTATAACATTTCTTTAGTATAGAATTTATCCTGGAATTTAATCTAGGTTCGTCATTCAAAATTCTCTTTACTCCTATCTTATTACTTATTAATTTTTCTTGGTCTTCTCACAGGACAGGTGATGTACGCAGTCTCCTGATTCAGGGCAGAGTCTTATGCAAAAGGTAATCGGTTTATAATTACAATGCTCAAAAATATTAATCTAGGTTCTATTGCGTGAAATGATTCTGTGCTAGAATACAGTTATCGTGGGCAGAAGTAATAGGCTTATATGATAGTTGGTTAAATTTTATACATAGTTTAAAAGAAAAGGACATAAGGGAAAACCCCATATTGTGAGCGTGTCTCATGTTTTTCCCGTTCCGAACCATTGCTTCTGTGTTAAGGTGATGAAATAGGACTGTACCATTTTCTCCTAAATGTATATCTGATCTAGATGGAAACTCAGTTCTAAGTGACGCAACAGTTAATAATTTGCTTCGGTAAATATTATACACCAAATTTTGTATTTGAATATCAATACATATTCATGTAATGAAATTCTATTGTATTCCCCATTCCGGGTCTAATATATTTTTATAAAGAAATTCAAACAATTTCTTTAGTTACTCATATAGCTGTACAATTTTTGAAATCACCGAAATATGTAAATGCATATAAAATGATATGATTCTAGAATTTATGTTTTTCAATTCATTGAGCTTTCGCTCCAGTATTATTTTATTTCAGAACTTCATTTTGTGACTAACTGAACTGTTTGTTTCCTTTATATCATTGGCATCTAGTGGTATGCATACAATAGACATTTAAATAAGTCTGATATTTGGTCTGGACAACCATACATATATATATCTATATAAAAATATATGCATAGTTACTTCCTATTGTATGAAGTCATTCCAAGTTTTAAATGCCATTTCCTAGCCTGATCATCATAAGTACAG
>ML777587.1:465633-526328 GCA_009831015.1 Picea engelmannii | reverse complement strand
TCTTTCATTCCTCCCTGGGCTTCTGATATTTGTCCTAGGCAACTGATTTGCCTCTGGCTGACTTCTGCCTCGGCCCCTCTGATTCTGTTTTCGGCCCAGCTTCTCTTCTGCTTTCATAGCCATCTGATAAGCATCTTCCACCGTCCGGATGGTTACCATGCTCATATCATCCTGGATATCATATCTCAGGCCATTCATATATCTGGAAACTTTTTCATCATCGCTCTTTCGATGACCTGCCCTGATGTTCAGTTTGTAGAATTTCTCAGTGTATTCTTTCACTGTCATCAGCTTCTGTCTCAGGTTCTGCATCCTCTTGAATAGAGTAATTTGATAGTCCCTGGGGATGAATTTCGCCTTCATCTTCGCGATCATTCTGTCCCATCTCTTGATCTTCTGCTTTCCCTTGCAGCGTCTGTCAACTTGTTGTTCATCCCACCACAATGCTACATGTCCTTTCAATCTTGTGACAACATGCTTGACTTTCTTGTCCTCTTCGACATCTTCATAGTCGAAGTATGTGTCTAGAGCTCTAATTTAGTCTAGAAGCTCCTCTACATCGAAGTTTCCCTCGTAAAATGGAATGTCCATTTTCGCTCTTGCACCCATCCTTGCAATAGCCCTAATCAAACGTTCGTTTGATGCATCTTAAACTATAACTTCTTCTTCATGTTCAGCCTCAATCTCTCTTTCGGAGTCACTCATATCCCCAACACTGACTGTGCGTCTTTGTGTTGTTTCCATGTCTTCGAGTCTAGCTCGTAGATCATGCATCTCTCTCTCCATAGCTGTATCTATCATCTGTCTGCCTCTTCTTCTCGACATTTCGCTACCCTCTGGATCGGTTGATTGCATGTCCCTTCTCCTTGGCAGCATGGCGAATTCTTTTCTTCTCCTCTACAGAAAGAAAAGAACCTTTCTGTGCTCTGATACCACTTGATGCAGTGTATCAGAGTGCTCCTTGCCTCTTATGCATCCCTTGTCTAAAATATACAGACAAGAATCAGGCTCTGATACCACTTGATGCACACGCATTCTCCCTACACCCGCAGGTCGGAAGGTTCGCATGCTTACAGGATCTTTCCCTTTCACATGGCCCGAAGAACTCTAACTGGTTCTTCTATTTCCCTATCGGAAAATCTTCACCCACAACAAACTCTTCATGGGATCCCCCTCTTTACAATCAGGATATCGGACTTCGCAACTTCACAAGGTTAGTGGTCGAGCATTAGACTCTCGAATCCCCAAATCCCAATATAGTCAACGCTGACCTTTTTCCCTTTCCTTTCAGAACTTTCCTTATCGTGATTTCAGCACTTGCGATATCGAACGACTGTTCTCCCCGACTCTTGAACCCTGATACGCCGAAACTCCGATGCACTCGCGAGTTAACTTTTCAACAATCCTTCACTCCATCGACATTTCGTACTTTGCGGTATCGCGAATCCTGATGCCATTGTTTCGGGACTTCTCACTACAAAAACCCGAAATGGTGTGCCACCTGTCCACTTCTCTGACCCTGGTGGCCCCACACTGTTCTATTAGCCTTTCGGGATATTGCGTTTCACGACTTCGCGATTCCTGTTGCTATGTTCATGGAAATTCCTCCCATGAAACCCCAATACACGATTCCACATGTAAATCCGACGGTCCTTGTGACTCAGATCTACGATCCTACCCCTCTTGAGCTTTTAACCTTTTGGGAATACTTCGCTGTATATCCCCTATTGCTCCTCAAGATCTAATGACTCATGGAATGTCGCGAATCTTCCTCGGAGAATACCGACTGTCCATTCCTTCTTGACGATTTCTACTAATGACCACGTGCTCCTTCGTGAAACTCGTCCACCTGCACGCAAACATATGACGCCTTCCAAATTCTTCTGGTCGGGACTTCCCTTGCGCTGGTCTTCAATGATTTCGAAGGCCTTATCCCTCCTGAGATTTTCCACGACTCTGCGTCTTTTAGAAAAACCTCTTGCTCACACTCCTTGCGGCACTTTCAGACACTTCCAAGGGTTGAATTCCCTTCGACATTGCGCACACCTGCAACAACAGTCTCTCAATACTTCACTCAGGTTCGCAACCCTGAGATTTCACTTGGCCTGCGCACTCCTTGCATGGCTCCTGTGCCCAACTGTACTTCTGAATGGACGAGAACAAAATCTACCCTATCTGACCCCTCTTGTCTACGCACTCCTTGCGAACACTTCGACTGCACTCCTTACAGGAATCCTTGTTCAAATAGAGAAACAATTGAAACTCATTCCTACTTCCTCTCAGACTTCAACTCAAACATGAAATCACATACACAGCATATAAAGAAAATGTATAACAGGAAGCAAACATTCATGAGCATATCATTCGGCATCAATACATAGAGAACAACACAAAACCATGAATTTGAATCAAACTCTTCTATTAATTCAAATATCTGTACATGGATGTTCTTACACAGCTCTTTGTGTGCTCTTGCTCCTATGCTTCAATCTTCCATAATGTTACAATACACAATGAGGGTGTCTATATCCCATTTTCCCTCTTGCTCTCTAAAACTGTCTAATCTAGAATTAAATTCTATCTACCTACATTAACTACTTTAAATGTCTTCTACCTACTAAGGACGAGAGCAACCGCTCAAGGTCCATTTACATTACACAAGTGTGCCTTTTCTTAATGGCTTCATTTATGTTCGCGCATCAAATCCAAGAGAAATTCAAAATTTGCGCTAGTGCTTGTCTAGTTGTCCGATTGTCTCCGCGCTGGCTCGCTTGATGTGGGAGATGCTCCTGCATCATGTCTTCTTTTCAGGTCCACGTAAATTTTATGTTTGTCATGTGCCTCTTTTAAATTTTGTTGTACTTTTCTTACCATACTTTCCATTTCCTGGATCATTTTTGGTCCCACCATGAGTCTGTCAACTGGGTTATCCCAACTAATCAGAGTACTACACTTTCTTTCATACAGTACTTCGAAGGGGATCATCTTAGCCGATGTTTGGTAACCATTGTTGTACACAAATTCCACCAAGTGCAGGTAGTCTTCCCACTTTCTTGGTTTTGTCCTTACATTCGTAGCATATCTTCCATGATTTGGTTTGTTCGTTTGATCTGTCCATCCATTTGTGTATGATAACTTGTGCTTAAATTCAAGTTAGTATTTAACCCTGCAAACAATTCTTTCCAAAATGTAGATGTAAATGTTACGTCTCTATCTGAAATCACCATTTTAGGAATACCATGTAGTCTAATTTTTTTTTCATTAATATTTCAATGATGTTAATATCTTTAAAAGTAGATTTTATAGGAATAAATTGTGCAGACTTACTAAACTTATTGATTACCACCATAATTGAATCATTATGTTTTTGAGTTCTAGGCAAACCTGTAATAAAGTCCAGTGATATAGTCTCCCATTTCCATTCTGGCACAGGTAAGGGTTGCAACAGGATGGCTGGATGCTCGTGTTCAAATTTTACCTATTGACAATCTTGACACTTATATAAGTATTTTGTTGTTTATCCCTTCATATTAGGCCAATAAAATAACTTCCTTAGTGTTGTTACCGTTTTTTGGTATCTCGGATGACCAAAATATGGTTTCTTGTGTACTTCGTCCAAAACTTTTAGTTTCAATTCAACCGAGTCTAGTATGTATATTCTGTTTTTAAATCGTAGTAGACCATCTTTGTTCAAACTCGTATCTATTTTGTCTAAATTTTCTGTATTATTCCATAAATTTTCCATTGTTTTAGTGTAATTTTCATCATTATTACCTGCAGCCTTTATCCTCTGCTCAAGGTCGCTTTCTGCCCTGCTAGTGTTTATTTCAAACATCCCATGAATTCTTCTACTTAAATCATCAACCACCTTGTTTTTCTTACCCTTGATGTGTCTTACCTCAAAGTCAAATTTTCTCAAGAAGGCCAGCCATCTTGCTTGCCTTGTGTTAAGGTCTGGTTGACTAAACCAAAATTTCACACCACTGTTATTAGTCAATATCAGAAATTTTCTGCCCATTATATAGTTTCTCCACATCTTTAAGGCATGTATTACAACTACCAACTCTAAGTCATGAGTGACATAGTTTCGTTCGTTCTCCTTTAGTTTTCGACACTCATAACAAATAACGTACCCTTCCTAAGTCAGGACACCACCCAGAACTTCTTTACTCGCATCCACACAGACTGTGAAGTCTTTGTCCAGATATGATACCTTTAAAATGGGTGTGGTTGTTAAGAATTCCTTTAACTTGTTAAAACTGTCTGGACATTTATGTGACCAGTTAAACTTGGTTCCCTTCTTTTGTAATGATGTGACAGGGTATGCAATCTTGGAAAATCCCTCTATAAATATGTGGTAATATCCGTTGATTACCGTGAATGACCAGATGTCCACTACATCCTTAGGAATCAACCATTCTGTGATGGCTCTTATTTTCTTAGGATCAACTGCAATACCTTCCTCAGATATGACATGTCCTAGGTACTGTATTTTCTTCTGATAAAAGTCGCACTTATCAAATTTAGCATACAACTTGTGTTTTCTTAAAGTTTGTAGAACTATCCTTAGGTGTTCTCCGTTCTCTTCTTCTATTTTAAAATATACTAGGATGTGTTCAATAAATACCAAAACAAACTTATAAGTACTGACTGAAAATGATGTTCATTAAAAACATAAATGTGGTTGGCGCATTAGTGAGACCAAATGGTATAACGACAAATTTGTAATGTCCATATCTCATTCTGAATGTTGTTTTACTTATGTCCTCATCTTCTATCCTAACCTAGTGGTAACCAAATCTTAAATCTAATTTAGAAAAGATATTTGCCCCACCTACTTGATCGAACAGATCATTGATCCTATGTAAGGGTTACTTGTTCTTAACAATCATTTTGTTTAATTGTCTGTAATCGATGCATAGTCTCAGAGTTTTGTCTTTTTGTTTAACAAAGAGGATTGGTGCTCCCCATGGTGAAACACTCGTTCTGATATATTCTTTGTCCAATATTTCATGTAGTTAATTTTTAATTCTGTTAATTCTCGTAAACTCATTCGGTAGGGTGCCTTAGATATAGGAGTTGAACCATGCAGTAGGTCGATAGAAAAGTCTATGTCTCTCCTTGGTGGAAATTCATGTATCTCATCAACGAACACATCTGTGAAATCATGTGAGATGACAAAATCCTCTAAGCTATGTTTATTTTCTTTTTCCAACAAATTTGTCACTTGGATGGCATAAATCTGACAACCTTTTCTCATGCACTTCTTAAATTTCATAGCTGAAATCTATCTGATTGAGACTGGTTTTTGTATACCTTGTACTGTTCTAATAGTGTCGTTTTCATCTTTATACTTGAGTGATTTTTCATAACAATCTAAAATTGCTTTATGCCTTTCTAACCAGTCCATTTCAATAATTATGTCATAAGACCCTAATGGTAGGATGTTCAGATTTATCTTTGTGTTTTGACCACCTAAATTGACCTCACAATCAGAAATAAAATCATATACTTTTCTTTTTGTTCCTGTTGCTAGTTCTACTAGCCAAGATTTTGCATGTCTTGTTTTCTTAAGTTTATTTGAATCCACTACGCGAGGAGCGATATAACTCAACGTAGCTCCTGGATCAATTAAAATAGAAATATGAGTATTGTTAATTTTACCTTCAATTTCCACTATAATGGACTGGTGATCAGTTTGTCGACCATCCATATCTACATTGATTCGATGTAATCTTGTTCCCACATCTCCCACTGTAGAGGCTTCATGTAGGTTGTGAACCGTAGTCCTTGTTGCTGAAGTCAAATGTGGATAGTTTCTCCTTAAATGGGGTTCTACACATTCCCAACATTTTAACGGTTCATGGGGGCTGTCCCCGAACTTCTTTGTTCCTAGATTAACTGGTTTACCACCTCCTTGGGTGTTCTGGTTGTTGGAGGGAAAATATTTCCATGGAAAACTCTTTGATGTGTTCCTGAAAGGGGTTGGCCGATATCCCTTCTTCCATTGGTTCATTTGATCTTGTTTCTTGTCTTTCCAAGCCTTGGGAAATTTAGACCGTTGTTTTTATTGGTCGTAACACATTCGAGCCTTCCTGAAAACTTCACTTAAGGATTTAGGGTTGTCGAATTCGATTCTGTCCTTATAGGACTGTGGTAAACAACTTAGGAACTGTTGGATTTTACTTTATCCTCCCAGATATAAGGCATGAAACTTAATAATTCCAAGAATTTGTTTATGAGGTCATCCATAGCCATTTGACCAAGTCATAATTCATAAAAAAAATTGGTTTTCCTTTCATAGTAACTTTTAGATAAATATTGTTTCTTTAAGTATTTTTTAAAGTTCAACCACTCCATATGTTTTTCCTTTAGGCCCTTGGCCAACTTCAGGTCCTGCAAACATATGCTAGCTTTTCCTTTTAGATTATAGATGGTCATTTTGGCCTTCATATTGCTGGAATAATTGTAGATCTGGAAATAATTCTTTATGTCTAATAACCATGCTTCAACCTCCTCCCCTGTTTTGGATTCCCCGTCAAAGGTAAACAGTTTGATTTTCTTAAAATCTCCCTCAAGATGGTCCACATGTTTCCTTTTTCTTCTTATTTTTGTTTTATCTTACGCTGAAGGTGTACTTTTGGAAGAGTTGTCCTCTTTTTCTCCTTCAGGACCATAATTTTTGGAGGCCCTTTTACTGACCTCTTCTTCCTGGTTATCTTCCTTTGGTATCTTCTTTGTCACTATGCTTTGTAGCAGAACTTCATTTATTTCCTGCTGCTCATGTTGTACTTTTTTCAGTTTCTCATTATCTGCTTTGAAAATTTGCAGCTCCACAATGACATTTCTCATAGTTTCGTGAACCTCGGTAGGTGAACTTTCGTCACTTTTCTACCTCTATTCTTTAGAAGGCCTTTGCTCAAGATTATCCTCGAGTCTGATCTCTGCTTCATTATGTGATGCCATGATCACAACAGAAATAAAGTCTTTATGTTTATAACAGTAATTGTTTTGTTAGTTTTTCATAAACAAAAAATATGTGCTAAGAAAATATGTTGACCCTGTTTAAGTTCCAAGTATTGTAACCTTTGCTCTGATACCATATGTAATGTACCCCAAATTTATTACTTTAAAAAAACAATTAAAATAGGGTCATTAGAATTATTCATATTCTTTGAATACCTTTCAACGTTTCTTACTATAATAAATAGAGTGATGTGATTACTTATTTTATCTTCTATCGTTTACACATATCCTATCCTGGATCAATTGTAAAAAGAAGACTCTACCCAAATCCAATTCTTAATGAAAGTGGAAGGTAGTTAGGTTTCGTAAAAAAATACATAATGTGATCAACATAACATTTTCGGTTTTGAACACGCAAAATATAGGCATACTATGGTAACATATAGATACATATACGATGACCCTAGGACGAAGGTATTGAATGAGACTATAGGTCACACGTGAAGGTTTTAAATTGACCGAAATAATAGTATCACGCCACCAAAATGTAAGAGTTAAAGCTTTGTAAGGCTTTAATTAACAGTTGGTGCGGCTACTCGTTTCTTGTCGTTTAACCTTCCCCATGGAACTAACTCTGCCATCGATTAATTAACGGTTCAGACAGAAGGAAGGAAACCTAACTAAACTGAAAAAAAAAAAAGACTAACTATGAGCCTAATAAGATGACACTGTACTTGTCATGCATTTGATGCGATGTAAGCAGAACTACGAATGTCATATTTTAATTACACCGTGCCTGAGTTATTTATGGCACTTTGTAACGTACGCCCTTGGGATCATCGTTCATCCAATGTATGCATTGACATTTCACAGCCTCACTCTGATCACATGGCCGAGGTACATCTTTCCATTAACGTAGTTGCTCAATCGACGAGGTTTCCTATGATTATTGTTTTCAATCCTTGCCAAGGATTCGGTGAGGTTCAGAGAAAATGCTGCACAAATGTCTGCAACTTCTCTCCGTGTCTAACCCTGGCAACGAGGAGGCTACATGTTCTATGCAGGCCAAGAAATTCGTTATGCGTCGGTTTGGACCCTCATTCATCGGGTAATATTCTCAAACAAAACTATACTTAGACTACTGTAGCCTATACGGGAGATGGTCGCATCTTGAACTGCCTCCGTAATGATTTTTCCTTTTTTTGTTATTGGATGAGAATATCCTTTCTCGTTAATATTGGCCCGCGGAAGTATTTCCCTTGTATTCCTGGTAGATATATAAGTGTGGTAATGGTGTTTGTTACGGTAAAAATGCTTTGGTGAGGAATACATTTGTTTCCAAAATTCGTTATTCTGCAAGGTCCTTTACACAGGGGTTTAAGTTGTTGCATCAGAGAGTAGTCTCAAATGTATTCGAATTCTGTCAAAGCGTATATACCCTCAGTCTTAACTTTTCCATGTAGCCTGGCTACTTTAGAGAAGAGTTACTCGCAACCTACCATCACTGTTCATCCAGTTGTATATCCGGCTTAGTGACCCTCAACAATTCAATACCGAATACTCCTGTACAGTAACGATGTGTTAAGTGCTCTGTCCTAACCCAAAATTCTTTTGCGACGGTTCTGCGTCAAGGCCAGATTCGATCCTCATGGTTTAAAAATCACCCTCTCTAATGGTCAATTTATACTCTATTCTTTGTGGATATGGGTCGCATTTCCTTTATTTATACTATTGGTTCACGTTAAGTCCATATGTTTTCATCTTCTGACCTCATCGTAGAGAGTCTGGCATTCTCGAGTTACAAACCACAATACATCCCTGTAGGTTGAGGTAAAGTTTTCTTTATCAACATATACGATTTGGATTCATTCAGGGTTTACCCTAATCATGGATATATGCGTTTAATCATATGGTGAAGATTCTCACTATGCGATATTAATATTTTCAGAACCTTAATAAATTCCTAGATGATTTAACCCTACACTTCATTCGGAAATATGGTAGTTAGAATATATATATATAAACTCGCCTATCTTTGAAGAAAGAAACGGACAGGGGTTTTATGTACCCCGAACCCTGTTGAGATCTTGTTATCTTTTATCGTCGATCTGTAGCTTACATTTTCTTATAGTTGTAAGGATGAAATCGCGTGGCTTCATTGGTGGTCTGCAATTGTTATAAATTTATGGAGTACATTTTTGTTTTGTATAATCTTGATCATTTTAATTTCAAAGATTCTTTTTATTTCTTTCCGATGTTTACGGTTTAAGGATTGTTTATTGTGTTATAATGATGGGATCCTGGTTGCTGCGAGGGTACCCATCAAGTCGACCTTGGCCCACTTATCCCTTCTGGTTTGTGGATGACTCCTTCAACTGCGCAGATGGAACAACAGGTCCAAATCGCAAGTTAAGTCATCTTAGAAAATCATGTCTATAACATTTTTTTAGTATAGTATTTATCCTGGAATTTAATCTAGGTTCTTCATTCGAAATTCTCTTTACTCCTATCTTATTACTTATTAATGTTTCTTGGTCTTCTCGCTGGTGATGTCCGAAGTCCCCCGATTCAGGGCAACGTCCTGTGTAAAAGGTACTCGGGTTCTAATTACAATGGTAAAAAATATTAATCGAGGTTCTATTTCGTGAATTGGTTCTGTGCTAGAATACATTTATCATGGGAAGAAATACATGGCTTCTATGACAGTTGGTTAAATACTATACTTAGTTTAAAAGAAAAGGACATAAGGGAAAAATCCATATTGTGAACTTGTCTCATGTTTTTACAGTTTTGAAGCTTTGCTTCTTTGTTAACGTGATGAAACAGGATTGTACCATTTTCTCCTAAATGTATATCCGATTTAGATGGAAACTCAGTTCTAAGTTACGCAACAGTTAATCATTTGTTTATGTAAATATTATACACAGAATTCTGTATTTGGATAGCAATACGTATTCATGTAATGAAATTCTAATCTATACCCCATTACGGGTCTACTAGATTTTTATAAATAAATTCGAACAATTTCTTTAGTTACTCATATAGCTGTAAAAGTTTTGAAATCACCAAAATATGTACAGGCATATAAAATGATATGATTCTAGAATTTATGTCTTTCAATTCATTGAGCTTTTTCTCATGTATTATTTTATTTCAGAACTTCGTTTGTGACTAACTTAACTATCATTTCCTTTATATCATTGGCATTTGGTGGTATGCATACAATAGGCATTTAAATGACAACCATACATATATATATCTATATATAAATATATGCATAGTTACTTCCTATTGTATGAAATCATTCGAAGTTTTAAAGTCCATTTGCCCAACCTGATCATAATAAGTACAGCCTATGTATTTAACCTGTAACTATATATATATATATATAAACTTTCGAGTTTACTTCAAGGATTTTCTTTGGCATTCTTCAATCGACAATAATCTTTAATTTGGTTACTTATATGCAATTAATCACATGCTTGAAATGTTAGGTTTAGAACCATACTGTTAATGTTTTATGCCATTATTATAGTTCTTTGCATTTCAATAGATAAGAGCATAATAAGAACAAGATCACTGAGAAATACACATTCACATACACATTCACAAGAGACACAACATTTATCCTGGGAAACCCTCTAGGGAAAGAAAACCCAGCAAAAACTTCCTTACCATAAATAGCTTAAACAATGCTCAAGAGATAAATCAAACCAATACAGAAAGTCCTCCCCAAGAGATGTGCCACCCTTCTTCTCCTCTCTCCAATTTGTAATTGCAGCTTTCCTCATAAGAGAATGAGCAAGTGAGTTGTGTGTTAGAAGTGAGGGGCTAGCCTCTTATTTATATCAAACTAGCACGTGTGAAAGGTCACAATGTGGCAGGGCCGACCTCTCACTCTAGGTGGATAAACCCACCTTTAATTAATTCTGGGTCTTCCATTATAACTGTTGGGGCCGACTTCTTATTCTGCACTTTGTAATTGTTTGATGACCAATCCGCAAAAGGGGATTTGGTCCTTATACAATTACCGACATGATTAATCCTCAATGGGGATTAATCGAATAACAATAATAATAATAATGACATGATTAATCCACAATGGGGATTAATCCAATAACAATAATAATAATAATAATAATAATGACATGATTAATCCACAATGGGGATTTAATCCAATAACAAAATAATAATAAGAATGCTCTTCCCAGTTACATTATTTCAACACTCTCCCCTTAACAAAATGGGTATTCTTCATCAGCATCAAGCGAGAGAGGTCTGCATCATCAGTGGATTCTGGAGGACAGTATCGTCAATATCATCTTGAACCATTGTCTATCACATTTACGAGTCATCGGAAGTTTTCTTCATCAGCAGCATCATCATTCTCGAAGGAATGCTATCATCATCTGCATCAAACATGTATCAGTAAAAATGATACCTCATTACAGCACTAGGTTGTCACATCACAGTACTACACTAGCTCAATGTCACAGCGGTTAAGTTGGTAGCTCAGTGTCAGTCACATCTTGCTTTACATCTAACAACTAAGTCAAAAGAAAGTAATATCATCATCTCACTTTACGTCTAACAACTAGGTCAGAAGTGAGGAATCACAGCATCATGCTTTACATCTAACAACTAGGTCAGAAGCATGACTCATCTTGCTTTACGTCTAACAACGAGGTCAAAAACAAGGAACACACCAACATCTCACTTTACATCTAACAACGAGGTCAGAAGCAAGGAATCATAGTGTCATTCTTTAGTCTAACAACTAGGTCAGAAGCATGACTCATCTTGCTTTATGTCTAACAACTAGGTCAGAAGCAAGGAATCAACGGTGTTATGCTTTACATCTAACAACTAGGTCAGAAGCATAACTCATCTTGCTTTACGTCTAACAACGAGGTCAGAAGCAAGGATCACACACCATCATGCTTTACGTCTAACAGTGAGGTCAGAAGAATGACTCATCTTGCTTTACGTCTAAAAACTAGGTCAGAAGCAAGGAATCAGTGATGTTATGCTTTACGTCTAACAACTACGTCAGAAGCATAACTAATCTTGTTTTACGTCTAACAATGAGGTCAGAAGCAAGGATTAAATGGCGTCATGCTTTATGTCTAACAGCGAGGTCAGAAGCATGACTCATCTTTCTTTACGTCTAACAGCGAGGTCAGAAGCAAGGAATACATCTACTCCCCCTTTCAAGGAAGCTCCTTTCGGACAATACCAAGCTTATCTCGAAAGTGTTTAAACTTTACACGAGATAGAGGCTTAGTCATCACATCAACAACCTGTTCATTCGTGCTAATGTACTGGAGCTTCAAGGCTCCTCTCTGTACCATGTCGCAGATGAAATGATAGCCGATCTCTTTGTTCTTCGACCTATCGTGGAACACAGGATTCTTTGTCATTTTAATACATCTTTGATTGTCACATAGAATTGTGGTTTCTCTCATCTCCAAATCAAATAGGCCCGTCAGCAACTTTTGAAGACATATAGCTTCGTAGCTAGCAGAACATGCGGCAATGTACTCTGCTTCCGTTGTGCTGAGAGCAATATTGTATTGCTTCCTACTTTGCCACTAGATCATAGATGATTCCAAACTGAAACAACATCTGGAAGTGCTTTTTCTTTCAGCAATGCTTCCTACCCAATCTGCATTAGTATATCCACTCAATGTGATGTCATGATCTCCATCATAGCTGAGACCATAATCCATTGTACCTTTAAGGTACCTCATCACATGTTTTGCAGCCACTAGATGAACAAGTCTGGGCTCTACCAGAAACTGACTCAAGGTGTTCACTGCAAAATAGATGTTTGGTCTGGTGTTCGTCAGGTACATCAATGATCCAATAATTTGTCTGTACAGAGTGGCATCTATCAAATCTGATGAAGTATCGACCAGCAGCTTCAGCTTCGCTTCCATGGGTGTATTCATGGACAAGCATTCTAGCATGTCGAATCTCTTTAAGATTTCGACCGTGTACTTCCCCTCGTTAAGGAAGATTCTTTCCAAACTCTGCCATACCTCAAGACCTAAGAAGTAATGCATTAGGCCAAGGTCTTTCATCTCAAATTCAGCGGCAAGTCTCTGTTTACATTCAGTGATGAGTTTTTCTTCTCCAGTTAAGAATAAGTCATCCACATACAGTAATAGTATTACTGGTTCATTCTCCATGATCTTGAAGTAGAGATTTGAATCTGCTTTACTCATGATAAATCCCAAGCTCGTCAAGAAACTGTTTATACGGCCATACTAAGCTCTGGGAGCTTGCTTCAATCTATATAAGGCTTTCTTCAATCGACAGACATGAGAATTTCTGTCTTCAACCTCAAATCCTCGGGGTTTCTCTATATACATTTCCTCTTCAATGATACCATTCAGAAAATATGTCTTCACATCCATCTGGTGCAGCTTCCATTTCATCTTGGCAGCAAGAGCTATAATGGTTCTGATCAAAGTGTATCTAGCCACAGGAGCGAATGTATCTTCATAGTCAATTCCTTCCTTCTGGGAAAAGCCACGAGCGACAAATCTTTCTTTGTATTTCTCAATACTTCCATTAGTAGCATGTTTTATCTTGAAGAGCCATTTTGAAGATACCACATCCTTACCTTTTGGTCTAGGAACAATTTCCCATACATCATTCTTTATTATGGATTGATATTCCTCTGTCATGGCATCTGCCCATTCCTTCTTCTGGTTGGCCTCTTCAAAACATGTAGGTTCCTCATCAAGTAGATTGCACATCAAAGCCGTGTAACTGGAGAATGGCTTTGGTCTCTTCACCTATCTTGTGGTTCCTTCTAGAACGCCATACTTCTCTCCATCTTGAATAAGCTCTCTTACCCAAGCAGGATTTCTTTTATGGGAGAAGGTCATTTGAGGAGGTTCTTGAACTTCTGTGATATCATGATCTTCAAGAGTCTCCTCATCAGGGGAAGTTATGACTTCCCTTACAGGTTCTGTAGCTCTGGGAACTTCCCTCACGGATTCTGTCGTCCTGGGATTTACAGGTTCCTATTCATATACCTCTTCAAGCTGGCATCTTCTTGATTTCTTAAGTGCAGCTTCTTCATCAAAGGTCACGTCCCTGCTGATCTCAATATGGTGGTGACTAGGTATGTAGATTTTGAAGGCCTTGGATACCTCACAGTATCCCACAAATATTCCCTTCTTTTCGTAGGGTTCCAGCTTGTTTCTTTTCTCTTTCAGTATATGGATAAACACTGGATAGCCAAATATTTTGAGATGGCTTACCTCTGGCTTCTTTCTGGTGAACATCTCTTCTGGGGTCTTGAACCCAAGTGCACTATGGGATAGTCTGTTCTGCACATAAACAACTTCCATAGCTGCTTCTCACCATAAGCACATAAGAAGATCTTGATCGTGAATCATGGTCTTCACAGCTTCCATAATCGTTCTATTCTTCCTTTCAACAACACCGTTTTTTTGGGGATTATAGGGAGTAGTTAGTTCTCTCTTGATCCCGACATCTCTACAGAAGCTTACGAACTCCTTCGAGGTATATTCTCCTCCATTATCTGACCTGAGTATCTTAATCTTTCTTTTGGAAAGATTCTCTATCAAGGCTCTGAATTTCTTGAATTTACTGAATACTTCATCTTTAGATTTTAAGAAATATATCCAGGTCTTACGAGAATAATCATCAATGAATGATACATAGTATACATACTCGCTAATGGAGGATGATGGCATTGGGCCACACACGTCTAAATGGATGAGTTCCAATGCTCCTTCTTCTTTGTTTTCCCTCTTTGGAAAGGGGTTCTTGATGTTCTTCCCTTGCGCACATCCATTGCATATGCCTTCCTGATCAACCTTGAGTTCTGGTAAACCTGTGACAGCTTTGCATATGTATGGTAGCGCCTTGTAGTTGATGTGGGCCAATCTTCTATGCCAAAGTTCGCATGAGTTTTCGATGGCATGGGTCATAGCAGTTTCTGGGTGACCCTTCAGCTTTTATAAACCATTTTCTTCACTTTCGATGATGATTGCTTCATTTAAGATTTTTCCCTTAGCCCACATAAGAACTTCTCCATCTATAAAGGCAACTCTATAGCCTTTCTTGTCTAAACCTGATATGGAGAATAAGTTCTTATTTAGGCCTGGTACATAGAGTACATCCTTCATTTTTATTGAGTTTTCTGAATCTAGCTTGTAGTTTGATTCTCCTATTCCCTTGATGGGATATTTTTAATCATCTCCAAGAGTTACTTTATGAGAAAACTTCTTTTATGAAATACAAGAGAGAGTATTCTTCTTACCCGTCATATGCTTTGATGCACCGCTATCAATGAGCCATGTGTCTTCTCCAGGTGATACAGATCCTGAGAGAGCTGAGATTAAGACATGGTCCTTAATCATCTTCATAGGTGGTTCTTCATCTTCGGCAATGTGAGCATGTTTCCTTTTGTGCTTCCTCTTATACTCTTCTCTTCTGACTGGACAATTGTTCTGCTTGTGTCCCATCTTATCACAATGATAGCATTGTATATATGAGAGATCTCATCCCTTGCGTTGTCCTTTCTTCTGAAAATTTCTTGAATGTGATTCTTGGTTGTTGAACTTGTTTGATGGTTATGGTTCTCTATGAGATTCCCTTCTGAATAAGGGTTTCTTCCTTCCTCCTTTTGTATGAGTAGTTAGGGCTTAATCATCGTCCCTTGCTAGTAGTGCTTCATGGTTGGCTACCCTTGTCTCTTCTTGGGTGCATTCTTCCCATAGTCTTTCAAACTGTAGTTTTTCCTTTCTGCCACATACTGACTAGATGAAGGCATCCCAAGGTCTTACGAGACCATTTAGGGTGGTTATTACAAATTCGTCTCCGTTGATGGTGTCTCCAATCGCTTTCAATTGTTCTTTTATCTCGGAGATTCGGGAGAAGTATTCTTGAATCATTTCTCCTTTCTGCGTCTTGGTATTCTTCAACCGAGTTATGAGATTCATCTTTCGATTGATGTTCTTTCCTTCATATAGTTTGCTTAAAGAATCAAACATCTCCTTCAGGGTTTCTTTTCACGATACATACGGGATTAGGTGGTCTTTGATTGAATCTACAATGATTCTTTGAGCCCTGATTGAGTCCTTCCTATGCTTTGCTTTCTCTATGGCATCTTCTGGTTCCTTCACTTCTTCTTTGATAAATCTTAATAGGTCATTCTCTACAAGGATCAGACCGATCCTATACTTCCAGGCACAAAAGTTGTCTAAGCCTTCTAATTTCTCAACAAGCCTTGTGCTTGCGGACATCTTGTACTTTCGGCAACAAAAATGACCAAAAATTGAAAGTGCTTGAAATCAAGTTTTGACCTTACCAAGAGGTGCGCTTCGCTGAGGCGAGTAGCCTGGTGTCCTCAGATCTGAAAAAATTCAAATTTGACCTCGTCAAATCTGATCTGCAAATTTCTGGACTAGTGCCTCCGGTACTTCTGGTACTCCGGTACTTCTGGTACTTCTGGTACTGGTTTTCGGGTACTTCTAGTACTTTTGTGAAACTAGGGTTTCACTTTCCGGGAGATCCAACCACTGAAAAGGTGCGCTCTAGGTGCCAAATTGATCCTTGGGGGAGGGCGCAACTTTCTAGGATGTTGGGGAGCTAAAAATACTCACTTTTGCAAAACCCTAATTTTTGGGTATGGTAACAGTGACGTTTTTCCTCTTGCAAATTGTGCTTCCTTCAGGTTGGCTATGATACCATGTTAATGTTTTATGCCATTATTGTAGTTCTTTGCATTTCAATAGATAAGAGCATAATAAGAACAAGATCACTGTGAAATACACATTCACAAGAGGCACAACATTTATCCCGGGAAACCCTCTAGGGGAAGAAAACCCAACAAAAACTTCCTTATCATAAATAGTTTAAACAATGTTCAATAGATAACTCAAACCAATATAGAAAGTCCTCCCCAAGAGATGTGCCACCCTTCTTCTCCTCTCTCCAACTTGTAATTGCAGCTTGCCTCATAAGAGAATGAGAAAGTGAGTTGTGTGTTAGAGGTGAGGTGCTAGCCTCTTATTTATATCAAACTGGCATGTGCGAAAGGTCACAATCTGGGAGGGCCGGCCTCTCACTCTATGTGGGTAAACCCACCTTTACTTAATTCTGGGTCTTCCATTATAACTGTTGGGGTCGACTTCTTATTCTGCACTTTGTAATTGTCCGATAACCAATCCGCAAAAGGGGATTTGGTCCTTATACAATTATCGACATGATTAATCCTCAATGGCGATTAATCCAATAACAACAATAATAATAATGACATGATTAATCCACAATGGGGATTTAATCCAATAACAAAATAATAATAAGAATGCTCTTCCCAGTTACATTATTTCAACACATACAAATCCCATCTATCTTAGATACATCTTCCATATGCCTATATAAAACAGTCCCATCTACAATTAATATACACAAAATTTCTTACTCAAGGAATATAATAAAATTGTAAGAGTTATACTACGATTTATTTCATTCCAGCAGAAATTTAATCAATAGAACTGTTCATCCATAATTAAATAGATGTATTATATCATCTTATGAATCAAATAACATTCGATCAGAGAAGGAGTAGATGGACATATATGAGCAAGTTTTCAAACAACAAATGGAACAACCAAGTTCCTCCCAACCTTAGAATGGAATAACTAATCTTACTTGCTACATTCACCCCCTATATTGACCATGAACCCATGAGGGAGAACTTCATAACTCCTCCTTAGCAATAGTCCTTTAGTTTTTAGAAAACTTCTCCTTGCCTCATACTCAGAAAACAATGTTCATAAGAGCAAGAGATAATTATTTTCCCCCATCATACTAGGTAGTGTCTTGCCTCCTCCCATATGCTATATATCCAAAATCATTTGTGCCTAGGTATTTTCCCCTTCGTAATTTTCATAGCTTTCCAAATCCATGATTTTCAGGGGCTGCCAGTGGCCAAATTCCCAATTTTCCACTTGTAACATTCATCCCTGAGGTAGTTCCAACATGTTCCCCACTCATGGAGTCATGGTCAGTTGATTTCAACTTGGCTGTTCCATTTGTCTATCAACAATAAATATAAAATATTTGTTTCTTACAAGTGTCATAGTCAATGATTTGGTTGGGAAAAATCAAATCTTTTCCCAACAATCATAATCATAATTTACAATTAATCTGAATTCGAAATTCGAAATTGCCACAAATGGAAATAATTTTCCAATTTCAAAATTACCAAAAACAGAAATAAATTCCTAAGTATTTTTAGACTTAAAAATAATTTATTTTTGGGGATTTTATATCGAATAACCCCTTAATATGATACCTGAAACAACAACTAGTAACTACTTTGAACCTAAGGATTTTGAATCTGACAAGGAAGGGTCTAACTCAAATTGCTCATCTTTTGAATTGGAAGACATGGAGGATAATAACGATAAAAATGAATAAAGGGGAAGTAAACCTCAATATAATCAACTATTGTTGGCCAAAGATTCTCTTGAAACCCTTGCACAGGTGCATAGCCTACCCTGACATCCATAAAAATTACTCCTGAAATTTGACCCCGAAACATCTGGATTGCCTAAGGACCATATCAAGAAGTTCATATTAGCTATAATATTGATGAATGTGCAACATGAAGATGTAGTGTGTATGATTTTTCACTATATCTTTGAGAATTTAGCCTCGACTTGGAATTTTAACCTTCCAGTTGGATCCATAACTAGTTGGATGAAGTTTCAAGAGAATTTCTTAGACAAATTTGCAGAAGAAACCACCACAAGAGCTTTAATGGATGAAATTTCCGTTGCCGCTATGAGTACAAAAGAGAAGGTTAAATATTTCAACCAAAGTTTTACCACTATCCTGAAAGAATTTCAACCTGAAACTAAACCTAACTAGGAGTTACAAATTGAAGTATATGTTAATGCTCTTTCAGTGTCTATATTCATGTTCGTAAAAAGGGCTACCAAACATACCCTAGCCGAAAATTTCAATGAAGCTAAAAGGATTGAATTCCAAATGAAAGGATGCAAATAAGGCCATATCTCACTGATAAAAAAAGAAACCCAATCTCTACCTAATAGAGGAATTTTTTTAACAAGACCCCCAGTAAAACAAACAGAACCAGGTCTTGATAAAGAAGGAGGAGATCTAGAAAACCTATAGAGGATGATTAAAAAACCTCTCCAACGAGATAGTAGATATGAAAAGGAGTGTTGGGGAGGGAAACCAAAATAAAATACCTTATAAACCATTTTTTAAACTAAATTCACTTTTCAAAGCTATAGAACCTCCCCTAGCTAACCTAAACATCAACTTAGGGACTGTAGCATCTAACTCTTCTTTCACGTACCACTAACAGAATCATTCAGAGAGGGACTTCCCCCAATGGTTGCATTCTATGAATTTATTTGCTAACTAATTCCTAGATGAATGCTCCCTAACCGAACAACCCAGTGGCTTGGAAATAAACGTCATCCATCAGGAAATTCAAGAGCCACTAGAAGAGACAACCATGTTGTTATGGGATTACAACCACCTGATGCCTTTCAGTGATGTCGCTAAAGTGCAAGAGCCTCCTGCTGAAGTTATAGTTGTACATACATGAGGTAGAAGTCAACTTGTCCAAACTAATCCCACCACTACTCAGTTGTCTAGAGGGAATCAAGCGATCGATCGCCCAAAACCCCGATTCTATTCTCAAAATAATCCCACAAACATACACACATAGAGAGATCCTAAGCTATACTATAATGTGGTAGAGGAATTGAAGAATATGAAGGCTAATTTGTCTATCATGGACATGTGTAGGATCCCTCAACAAAAGGATTTTATGTTACAGGCCATAAAATAAATAGAAGCCCCTATGACAAGCACTGACCCAGGTGAGGTCTGATCTCCCACAGATATAACAAATAATCCAAGTGTGAATGCTTGATCTTTAAAAAAAAGAGGAAATCCTTTTGTTCATCCTTTCCTTTTAACGTTTGAATTCTTTAATAGAAACCTACATAATTTCCTAGTCGATCTAGGTGCATCTTCCAATGTCATTCCATTGTCAATCTATAAGAATATGAACACAACCCCACTCAAAAGTGATAAACACGTTGTACAACTAGATAAGAATCAGGTGAAGATTATTGGGAAACTTAAATATGTCATGATCATAATGGATACACAACCAAACTTTTTTCAAGTAATTGACATAATTGTAGTAGACATCCCATAGGCCTATGGACTATTACTTAACTGAGATTGGTGCGAGAAATTAAATGGATACTTTAGTACTGACTAGGATCACCTCTAGTTTCCATTAAAGCGACATACAAACATGATTAGGATTGACAGATAAATATATCTCAAACATATTGTCATTGACTTAGAGACTCCAAATGAACCCGTCGGTGGATTTCCCTATGTTAGGAAACTACTCCTGCGATTCTGATTTCGAAAATTTTTCCCCTCTCTTGTATGGAATACCTCTCACTCAAAACTCTAAAATGACCTTTCAAGTAAACCTACTGGAAGCCGTAGAAGAAAGCATCTTCTGTCAGGATTCTCCATCGGGAGTAGCAAGCGAAAATAGCTAGGCATGAAGAAGTTACTAATTTTTCTTCACAATTTTGGACATTCTACTTTGATGGTTCTAAATCGCAAGAGGGGTCAGGAGAAGGATGTATCCTCATTGACCCAAAAGGGACAAACAACTTCTTATCCTAAAAATTAGAATTTGAATGCACTAACAACACTACTGAATATGAATCTCTAGTCCAGGGACTAAATAAGGCCATAGACTTAAACATCAAAAGAATTGAAACTTTTTGGAGACTTAGAAATTATCGTTAGACAAGTAAAGAATATCGTTCATTGAAATTCACCTCACTTGAGGGTATACCAATAAGAAGTACATAGGATAATAGACAATTTTGAGGCCTTCAACATTGTTGTTGTTCCCAGAACAAAAAAATACTCTTGATGATTCTTTAGCCAGCGCAACCTTAATATTATCTCCTTTAGCAGACTATGAAGCCTCAAGATTTGTAGTGGAACTCCTCTAGAGACCATCGGTGCCTAACAACGTTTCTAACTGGAAAATATTTGAAGGGGATGAATATATTTTAGATTTCCTGACTAACCAGTAGAATTTGAAGTATTTGGTCATTGATGATGAAATATTACAAGAACTACTCACATAATCAAATCTCCACGAACAGAAAAAGGGCATAGATCACCCCAATGACAAACCAAAGTTTCACACAATACCAAAAGGAGTGGCCAATATGGAGAGCCTTTTCGACCTAAGAGAAAGATTTAGAGGGCTAAAAAATGCAAAAACAGGGAGCTCATGCCTTATATAGGAAACTATAAACCTAGGCACCCTTGAGAACCCCAAGAATTTCAAACTAGGTAAGGTAGTATACAAATAAAACATGAATTCTTATCTTAAACTATTTAAATAATATCAATATGTCTTTACTTGGTCCTACCAAGAATTGAAAACGTATGATACTCACATTATCCAGCATACGATCCCATTAAAATATGGAATAAAACCCTTCCAACAGAAGCTTAGAAAGTAACACCCATCTCTGCAACCCCTAATGTATCAAGAGTTGAAGAAGTTATTAGAGGTTGATATTATCTTTCAAGAAAGACATTCTCCATGGGTAGCCAATCTGGTGCATGTTAGAAAGAAGTCTAGGGAAATCCATTTGTGTGTGGATTTTAGAAACCTTAACAGAGCATCAAAAAAAGATAACTACCCAGTACCACCCATGGAACAACTCTTGCTGACAATATATGTCTATGAAATGTTTTCGCTCCTAGACAGTTTTTCGGGATATAACCATGTCCTGGTTTTAGAATATGATGATAGTCTATTTAGATGATGCAATAATATACTCAAAAAATAAGTAAGACCACATTCATCGTTTGTCACTCAAATATTTGAAATGTGTAGGAAGTATGGAATATATTTGAACCCTAAGAATACCATATTTGGTGTAGATAAAAGAAAATTATTAAGTCATATCATATATCAGGAAGGAATCAACATCGACCCTAAGCGGATCAAAGCAATAATTCAACTCCCTTTGCCTCACAATAAAAAGGCCATGCAATATTTTTTTGGGAAAATCAACTTTGTGAGAAAATTTACTCGTGACTTCGTTGAAATTGTTAAACCTTTACAAAAAATGATTCACAAAGATGAAAAGTTTAAAAGGGATGATAAAAGGAGAGGATCTTTCAATAACATCAAAATTGTCATCTCCCAAGCACCAGTGTTGCGAAGCCCTGACTTTAGCAAATATTTTTGCCTTTATACCTTTGCTTGTGACCAATCCTTGGCTGCAGTACTTACCCAAAAGGATGATAAGAACAATGAAGCACCAGTGTCCTTTATGAGGACCAACCTCCAATGAGTTTAACTAAACTACCCTTCTATAGACAAATAGGCTTATGCAATATATAAAGCAGTCAAGCATTTCAGATCCTATATACTGAATAATCTCACTAAAGTCATAGTACCACATCTAGCGGTTCGATCTCCTTTCACTCAATAGGATATGGAAGAAATGAGGAAAAATTGGATGGCATTCATTCAAGAATTTGATATAGACATAAACCCTGTCAAAATAGTTACGGGACAAGGGTTCTGTAAACTGGTTGTTGAGGCCCAAGATCTGATCAACACGGAAAACCCCAGTTGGGAAAATAAACTATCGTTATGGTGTAGAGAATCCTTATACGTACCTACCGGGAAAAAATCCTGGTATGGAATTTTTTTTTATCTCCTGCATCATGGAACTTGTCCAGAAAACCTAAACCCTAGATAAAGGAGAGCCCTTAGGCTAAAATCCACTCAATATCGCCTCATAAATTTTGTGCTTTTTTGCGTAAACTACAATGGAGTACTCCTTATATATATTGAACATAATGATGCAGAAAAGGTACTCAAAGAAATCCATGATGACCTGGAAGGAAGACATTTTGTAGGAGAAACCACAACTCACACAAGATTAAGGGCTCGTTATTATTGCCCCACTTTGTTCAAAGACAGTCATGCATATGCCAAGAAATGCAAATCTTGTCAAATGAGTTCTAGTAGGGAAAAGAGAGCATCCATTCCACTCTAGTCTGTGACCATATCTAGATCTTTTGAGCAATGGGGAATAGATTTCATTAGAGAAATTACTCTAAATTCTTCAAAACAACATAACTATATCTTGAATGCAACTGATTATTTCACAAGGTGGACATAGGCTATCCCTCTCACACACATTAATTAAAATGTAGTGATCCAATTTGTAGAAAAACAATAGATAACAAGGTTTGGGATGCCTTCCATCCTCGTTTTTTACAATGCTGCCTATTTTTCTTCCACACACTTGACATAATTCACCCTTGATAAAGGGATCATAGTAAGATATTCTGCAAACTATTATATGTAAGGGAATGGAGTATCAGAGTCAACTAATAAAAATCTTGTGCAAATTTTAAAAAAGACAATTGTTGAAAATCAATGAAATTGGCATAATTTACTTCATAATCCTCTCTGGGCGGATAGAGTGACACCTAAAGAAGCCATAGGAAACTCTTTTTACTTTTTGGTATATGGGAAAGAAGACATTCTCCCATACGGATTGTACCTTCCATCTTTACATCTTTCCCAGAGATCAAGAGGTTAGCCCTCATCCACTCTCCAACAAAGAATTCATACCCTTCTCATGTTGGATGAAGAAAGGGAAAATGCTATAGTTAAGTTCACCATTCATCAAAAGGTAGTTAAAATATGGTTTGAGAAACATAAGGCCAAAGAAAAAAGTTCAAAGTAAGAGACCTAGTCTTAAAGTGGGATAAAGAAAACAAGTCCAAATGAAAACACTCAAAGTTCCAAAATCTATATCTCGAAACTTTTTAGGTGGCCGACAAGATCGGAGAAAGAACATACCAGTTGAAAATTATGAGGGGTGAGTCTAACACCCTCCCGGTAAATGGCCAGGCCCTAAAAAATTACTTCTCCTAAAAAAAAGGTATTTTGATGTTTTGTTTGAGTTTATTTTTATTTTTAGCATACATTTTTATCAAACTAAGTGTGTGGGTTTAGGGGAGACTAATTGCAAATACCTTTTCTTTTATTTCTTTTATTTTTTATTTTCTCTAATTTTGTTGTGTTTTTTAAGGCAGTGGTTGAGTTTAATAAATATAGTGGAACAAAGTCTGCTTCTCACCTACATTGGCATATAAAATAAGAGATATTGAACATACAAAAATTTTCAAAGAAGATCTACATCTTCTCTTTGCAAGCATACTACCTTGGTAAGTGATGAAATATTTGCCTGGTGGTGTGGTAAAGCCCAAAGGAAATGATGGCTATGTTGGAAAGGATCACATCTACCTCTAGATAGAGCCAGGAAAGGTTGCACCTTAACAATTTCACCTTGCCAATAATATATGTCCTCCTCTTCGACTCACTCGTGGAATTTCTACCAGAAGAAAATGATTTATATTAAAAGGAGTGCAAAGTTCGAGAGGGTATGAAAATTACTCCATCGGGGATATGGACACTCACAGACAGTGGATCAAGGTCTATAATGTCGGGGTGACTCCGTTGGGGCTATGGACGATCGTTGGGAGCGGAGAGACACCATAGCAATGGAATAATAATAACTAAAAAATGGCCTCAAGCCAGTGGATTCCTTTCCCGACTCTTGTCAAAAAAGGGCGCCGGTCATCGTAAAGAGGAACAACGGAGGAAAAAGGGTTGAACTCCATAGGTGGATCCAGATTCATGAACCTTGGGAAGTTGCGTATGCATTGATATGATAGGCTTTGTTGAAAGAAAATCTAGATGGTTTCTCAATCGGATTTTTACACCAGCTAAGCCTGAACGAAGGAGAAAAGATTTTGTTTTCTCCTAGAGAATCTCCATTTGTTGAGCTATCAACACACCCTAAAAGTATTTGCGAAATATTTTTCTTTTAGGGAACCACTTTTCATTTTTGTAAGTCAGATTTTGTATCATGGATGAATGGATTTTATTTCTTTTAGGTCATTAAACCTTATCATCGGCCATTTTGTTATCTTTTGACAGATTTTATTTTTTTTATCTATGTAACCAATAGGCTCGAAAGGTGCATGATTTAAAATTTTTAAAAATTGTCGATCGATGAAATTTTGCCTATAAGATAGTATTTTAAAATTACTGATATCCTTCGGCATCGACAAGTTTTGAGAGGTAAATCACAAATGGAATAAATTTCCATCATCGATTGTCGATCGCCAACACATCTTCGGCGTCGGCAAAATTCGAGAGACAAAACTGCAAAAAATTTCACTTTAACTCTTCGTTGATCGTCGATCCTCATTATGATGTCGGTGTCAGTAGAGTATGGTGCGGAAACCAGACTTATGTCTAAAGGAATGCATTGATTCTGAAGGAATGTTTCCCACGGAAAGGTCAAAATCAACCACCATGTGTCTTTGTCGTGTAAGCAGTTCGTACAATGCATCTTGTTTTCCCTACGTCATCTCTTGATGTTCCCCATGTAATTTCTGTATCTCCAAGTCATCATTTACACGTCAGCGCTATACGGAATTTTGGGTCAGCATCGAATCTTTTGGCTAAAGGTATCATTGAAAAAATAAAACTTTTAAGAAAAGTGTTGACACCAATCCACTCGTTTTCTATGGGAAAACTAATAGGACATCATATGATGAAAGTTTTAATCAAACCTTCCACATTCTACACACGTGATCCTGGCCGCTCTATGCTTTATTTCCATTTCAAGACCTTGCCTTTTTTCCAGTGTTGAAAATACAAGAAGGCTCAATTGTTTGATGGGATAATTTTGGCAGGGATAAGATCAGATTTTGTTATTTAAGAGGACAATTAATGTTTCTCTCAGCCCACGTTACTATCCCACGTGCCGACCAAACAATATAAGTTTGAATCCGCCAATGAACTACGAAGTAACCCCCTCCTGTGTCGCTAATTTTCATTGCATTCAATCCCAAGCGTGGTTCATATTTAGTGATGGATTGTGCGAGGTACATTTACAGCCTTGAATTTAAGAATTGATGCAACAAGGTAAGTATGCTCTCCGTTTAAATTACAAAGACATATTCAAATGCACCATTCTGTGCAAAAATCTTTTATTCCCCGGAGCAGTCGAAGGAGCTAGAGACCACGTCGAAGATCTTATAAACAATAATTTAAATTTAACCAAGTTAATCTTGTGCAAGGAAGACGTATTCATTATCTTCATCATTTTTACATTTGCAATTGAATCCATAATACTTTTAGAGGTTGGCATCTCACTCTGTCTATTTGTATAAAATCCCTCCAAGAAAGCCAACAACAAGGCACTCACCAAGGATCCCTAAACTAAAGGAACTAGACGTCAGGGAAGGATCTACGACGAGTGATACAAGGGAGTTATATTTCACTTCAAAGATGAAATCAATTATCCACATGTCCACCAAGAAGTAGTTTATCCAATCTCCAACGTTCGATGACACATAAGTGACCACAGGGTCTAAAGTGGTGCTCCTACATGGGGGCGACCTGTACAAAAAAATTAGTGAGGAGGACTACACTGAGGTCACGCCTCATAACAATCCAGATGTTCGAATATTGGATGATGATGTGTTTCCAAACATTGAAAGGTCAAATCTACATAGGGTGGCTACTCGGACCCGAGTTATTCCCTACATCGAGACCTTGGGATGGATAATTTACCATGCCGACATGGTGAAGTGCACCATCAACAATGAACAAGGCAAGTGTTTTGGTGTTTTCCTTTTGACGAAGGTGCATAAGTACTACAAACTTAGAGACCCAAAGGAAAGGATAAACACAGACTTTGTGGTCAAGTTCTACAAGGTTCATGATACCAGCCGATTGCTAGCCTCGTGGTGGAAAGAAGACAAGAAATTCACAAACAGGAGCAATGGCTAGCAAAAAAAAGTAAATCTTCGAGAGCCATACATGTATCTGATGGTGTTAATATGTGGGTTATATGGAGAAAAGGATTTCTCCAAATTTTCAGAGGCATGGATGCCCTTAGCATATACCCTGGAAATTTTGGGGAGAAACTTCAATTAGGGAGCCATTATCTCCAAGAAGCTTAGTATAAATCTTTCACAGGCTCAGACACCAAAGAAAGGAGAGGTTCCGACCTTCTACATGGCATCCTAATTGTTGGATCTAATTTCTGCAAGGAACATTTTTCTAGGTATGAGTTAGAGTTGGCATATTTTTGAATTTCCTGTACATGTCTATTTCCACATATTGCGGGAAAATAGATACAAAAGATCATATGATTTAATATGTGATGAGATCCTATCCAGGGTTTACTTCATCATATTTAGAAAAGAGTGCCCTTGAATTTCGGTGGTGGCAAAGAAGATGATAGAAAACGTTGGCCAATGGTACTTTGAAGAAACTAAGACTTATATTAGAGTGTTTGGAGCTACCAACGCACCCCACCTTCTCCTTGTTCATGTCCTGGATCACCTCATTTTGGGGGATATCTACTACCAGACCATATTGAAAGGCTACAATGCCTCCCTGGTCAAAGAAAATAAAATAGTTTTCATTCCCTACGGTTTCCACATATGATTTTACATGGTCAGAGACACTGTGCAGCGAAACATGAGAAGTCGAATAAACTCAAGTATTGGTTTCATAAATGTCGCTTTCACAAGAATGATCCCAAGGTATTAGTTCCCGAGCACGTGACACAGTTATCCTCCTATTGGTGTTATGCTCATGATAACTGTGAAGATAAAATTTCACTGAAGGTGCCCGAGACTGGGAGGAAGTACTGCAAAGAAGGGCCAACACAAATATGACTGAGTTCAAATCGATGTCCCTGGATGAGCAGGTTGAGACAATAGAGTAGAAAAGTCAAGAATCTCTCAGGTTAAGAGATGGAAGCAGAACAATAGAAGAAACAAATGCACGAAGGAGGGGTTTTTTGTTACTAGAAGAATCCCAAAGAGTCGTACAAGGAGTAGAACAAGATCCCCCACTTAACGCTTTGATGGAACCACTAAGGATTACCCCGATCAACACCAGCGACTAGGAGGTAGAGCCAAATGTCTCAAGTGTCGCCCCACCAACATAAATTGTCGATCAGGAATAAATTGTCTAGGTGAGATCCTCAATACCAATTGCGGTTCAACAAAGGCCAGCATGAGTATCAAACAAAACAGGTGTGTCAGTCGTTCTTGTGGACCTAATCACTATATATGATGATGATGAAGGCTCGAAGGTTTCACACATATATTCGGTCATAATCACCCATGAGGAAATCCAACGCGAAGTATCTTCTCTGGCTCCCGATGAAATTGTATCGGAACCTCGAGAGGGCGGTTAGGATGCCAGGATCACTACTGATGTTGAATTTCTCAGTTCACTGGAAACACAGTCGACAAGGTCACATGGTGCCATATTCAAATATGGCACGGACATGGGTGAACCAAGAGGAACAATGAAGCTACCAGAAATTGGCACCCCACCAGCCAAACCTTCAATCGGTACTGAGATTCTACCTACTCCCTCATCTGGACTGAAAACATAGTTGATCATTGAACCTAGGTAGGATGACCAGCCTACAAATCATCCTAGAAACTCCCTTGCCAAGGAGTTGAGTGGGCCCAGCCATGAAACAAAACAAGAACCAGCATGCGAAGATACCATGGAGCATATCTACACACCAGGAAGCTTAGTAAATATGTTTTCCTGGGGAGATCAGCAGATTTTGAAGCCTGTAGATGAAATCGCCGACATGCTATCCATTTCTTATGAAAGGAAGATAAAATTTGTGATGAAAAGGATGGTCAAGAAAACAAAACTCACCTTGGATAACACTTTTTTCATAACCATGGAAGAAACACTATTTGACAAAGAGAATGCCAAGATGACCAAATTCATTAGAGGTGGAATGGCCATAATGGATGCCACACTTGACAAAGCAAAGAAGGTCAAACAGGAGGAAGACACCATGAGAAAAGAATTGGATCATCTTCGTCATCAGGATGAGTACTACCAAAACTCGAAACAAGTAGTGGTACTCTTAAAGAGTGATTTCTGAGAAATATATGGGAAATTCATAAGAGAAAGAGACCTCTTCACTGTTCGAGTAGTCGATATTCAAGAAGATACTTTAATGGGGATGGCGACCTGCAAAGATATGCAGTGGTGGTTCGAAAAGGCACATCAAGCCTTAGAATGAATCAACTACATTGGTGAAATACAAAAGGGTCATGGTTCAGAGGAGCATGGTATTCGAGTGTTGATGGACAATAGCATCGCTCAAATATGAAAATAAGTCGAACACTAGGTGTTCATGGTTCAAGAGCCTCGGCAGAAAATGAAACAAAGGTGGAAAGAATGTGAGAAAAGATGGGAGAAAATAAACCTGGAAATAAGGGGCATTAATTTTCCATAGTTTGGTCCACCAATATATTGTTAAACAACATGAAGAGAAAGACCTGGCATGGGAAATGGATATTTTGCAAACTTCAAGCTTCATCTTGGGTCTAGCGATGAAGTCCATGGAACCCCCGATCAAAGCTCTGGCAGTCTTACAATCCTTAGGTGTCAATTTGATCAAGTACAAGGAGCGGGCAATAACGATAAAAGAAGTCCTCTCTGCCCTAATGGATCAACATAGGTTCCCATATGCAAACACATGCAAAGACCTCTTCTTCAAGTGGTTGGAATATGATAGAAATAATCCACTGCAATGAAAGGATCAGATGATCTTAGGAGAAAAAAGAGATAAAATCTACCATGTGTCATTTTGTTTCACTTAACATGAATTTTATTAGTGATTTTTAGCTTAGTAATTCTTTATAAATAGGGAGATCGACCTCGTTTTTTGGGTTGATGGTTTTGGAGAGAAAGACTTTAATGAAATTTTGTAATAAAACTATTCCTGTGCAAGTTTATTTTAATTAACAATTTTTGTTTAGAACCAAAGATACTTCTATCTTCTAAGACGTGAATGTATTTAGATCGACAAGGATTATCTTTGTCTTCAGATTCAATATTTGTTACTTTCTTGAGTAAGAGTTGTTGTACCTATATTTAAAGTTATCTTATGATGTTGTAACAATTATTTTATTCCAATTGTTGACTAGAAATTGATTGTGTTAACGTGTGATTGATAATAGAGTATTGGAAATTACTTTTCTTGCAGTAACTTCTTATCACGTGTATGTTTCTTTTCTTTAACTATTATCCCAGACGATGTTGAATGTCCACTAATTAAAATGGTATTAATGCTAGTTTGAAGTTGTTTAGATATTATTCATTTGCATGCTAGGGTAAAGATTATCCTCAACCCATCCTTCCCCTAAAACACATAGTTAGCTTCTCTATGTCATCTAGTCTACAGTTTTATCTTCCTTTTGTTTTAACGTTAAAAAAAAAAACCAAAAAAAGAGAATTCCCTAGCTTGAGGAGAAGGCTTAACATAAAAGACATGTTTGTCAATAACAATTAAAGCCCATCGATAAATCCAGCCAAATTGTGAATCCAGAAAACCTTACCACTCATCAAACGCTTACGAGTCTAATTGGGCCTCTTAGGCATGTTTGGTTCTTATTGTTGAGTTAAAGGGATCTCAGACCCCTCAACAGAGCCCAAGTAGAAAAAGTGAAAGCACAAATTCCCCATTTCTTTGTCAACCCCATCAACCAAAGACTGCGTGGGACAAGTTGTTAGTTGTTGTCAAACAATTTGAAGGGATCTTCATCCTGCATATTCAATAAATCCGTTGCAGGGTTCTAATCACCCGTCGTTATTTAAATATCTAGATGATAGAGAAATTCAAGTTGGCACCAAAAATTTTGAATGGGAAAATGTGAAGGCCTTATGTCTTTCATAAACACACAGAGATATCCATCCCAATAACATTGGAAAGCTCGTATGCTCCCGCGACTATGCCCTTTGATCCCACTCTACTTACAGGAAATGACAATTTTTCCAGCTATCATCCTCGGTGAGTTAAGATAGTTCCCTCATTTTACCCAAAGAAGATATAGGGGAGATGCCTAGTGCTCGGGCAACCTAATTTGAGGAGTATGTAGAGTTTACATGAAGCCATTTTAAATGTGAAAAATTTACGACATATCTATTAATTTGTTATTTACATTTATGTCAACGATCAATTTTCAATAAAAATAAAGAATTTTGGACCCTAAAACATGGTTGACATTTAACATTTAAATACAATTTACCAAATATCTATTAATTTGTTGTTTACATTTGTGTGAACGATGAATTACCAATGAAAATAACGAAAATTCGACCCTAAAACATGGTTGACATTTAAATACATTAATAATTAATGAGTATCTTAACTAATTAATGAGTATCGTTAAGAGGATATGCTTTTAAGGATAATTTGAAATATTAAAATATTAAATTCTTTGTAAAAATAAGTTTTGTAATAGATTTGTAGGTTTAAATTTAAAATTTTAAAATATTAAATTTATTGTAAAAATAAGTTTTGTAATAATTTTTTTTAGAAATATGTAAATATTATTTTAATAAAATATCTTTTGACAATGATAAGAGAATAAAGACCTTTTTATAAAACATTTATAATTGTTTTTTGAGAAATAGTTATAAATTTATCTAAGATTGGAGTGCATGGACACAAATTTCATCACAACTACAAAGCCATGCTGAATTTATGGGCCCTCTACCCTAACATTTGGACTTTCAACTACCGGTCAATGGATCTCGGCTTCATAGGTAATAAGTTGGCATGTTTCTCAACACCTTTTCATTCATTCATACACCCATAGATAGATAGTTTGTTAGATAAATGACATGCTAATCAACTCATTCGGACATGTTGCGTTAAAATTGAGTTTAATATCCTCGTGCCTATAATGCTTAGATTGGACCCAAGGTAAGACCATTGGATTTTTTTTTCAATGGGGAGTGAGGTGTATAGTAGCACCAAAAGTGGTGTACACTTATTTAAAGTTAAACTAACATATGTGATTGATAACGTTATTAAAGTCTTACTTGCTTATTAGAGGCTTTAATGACGATTATTGTGTGTCTTGCTTGTTTCTCATGGTTGATTGATTCCATCTTGTACTTGAACTAACGTGATGCAATTGATGATGCAGTTGAATATTCAAGTGATATCATATGCAAATGATAATGGGGAATCAATGCAACAGAGACTCATGACGAGCATAACACGATGATGCCAGATCCTCATTCTTTAATGAAAAACTAGTTAAACAAAATATTGTAGTTTTATTATATAAAATACATGTTTATATGGTGCAAGAGTGATTAGTGAATCACTCTTGGAATGATACCTCTAAAACCAATGTGAAATTTTAAGATTATGCCTATGTTTGAGTCATGCAAAATTGTCTAATAAGAATCAAGGACGTTAGAAATAAGGAAATATGCATGGTGAAAAGGTGTAAAGGTAAATTACTTTTATAAAATATTTCTTTTGCATATTTCTATGCATATGTGGGTGTGTTATAGCTATATTTGTTATTGTGAAACTCAGAGGAAGACATGTCAAAGAGAAACAACCATTTTACCTAAGAATTAATCATTTTATGAGGAGTGTTGGGCTTCTCATAACTATCAACCCGCGATGAGCCATTGTAAGTTAGTGTTCAACCCAGGACGTTTCAATATGATGAAATTTCAATACGTTAGAGGAAAATCTCTAGCGATTCAATTTGGGGATCTTCAATACGTTCGAGGAAATCAAGGATAGATGAGATGTCAAATCATCCCACTCAAGAAATCCAAGTCACTTAGAGTTATGGATGAGTTATGGAGGCCTAGGCATCTCCTTCCATCACTCTACAAAAACAAAGGAAATCTATGGTAGAATGGATAGAAATGAGAGTAAAGTTATGTTGTTGAAACACAAAGGAGCTTCATCAAACATTCTCTTGCTTGAAAGTCATCCTTAACTTGAGAGAGGTCCAAGGAGGAGTTGGAATGAAAGGTTCCAGGAAGGCTTGCATCGAGTCTCAAGGATTATGGTAAACTTGATGCAATGTTCTCTATTTTTTATTAATACAACTCAATATTGTTTCCCCTTTCAATGTTTGTCTAATCCATGATTATATCTTTCTTATGAAAGTTTAGTCTCTCCTTGAGTAGATTAAAATACATCTAGTTCAAATTTACCCTTCGTTAGCTTGGTTAGATTGGAGAAATCTGTTTCTTGTCTTTTGTGTGCACATTAAAGGGTGATAAAGAGATAGAGTAGGATCTTGAGAGCTACGTGATCCAGGGACATGCGAGGACAACCTTCATAAATAAGGTGCACCTTTCTTCCATTCTCATAGCATAATAGGATAAATTTTATTGGTCTAGAGAGTAAACTTATTTTTGTCTATCCCTTTGTCTATCTTGGATCAAGGGAAGATCCAAGGGATTTTTGGTGACTCCACTTACCGAAATCCTCCCTAACATAATTGAACATCCTTGCACCAATACTCGTGTACACACTCTGAGAGTCAGCCACAAAGGGTATATTTGTACCCGTAGTGGTTCTAAGGCTGTGAATGGAGAACAAAAGCTGGTTGATAGTCACAATATACCCATGATAGGGGAAACAAAGGACCCTAAATATCAACAAGTCTACCACTGTCATCATATAAAACCAACAACGCCCAAGAATAATATTATATTCTAAAGGGGCATCTACTACTCCATGTCAACGAAAACAAATTTTCCACCTACCTCTATGGGAAACACGATGAGTATTCAATGAGGGGGAAATTTATTTCCATCGAACTCCTACAACATCGCATTGGATTGACTAAAATTTGGAGAACCAATGTATCTCCAACCTGAAATGGATGGACCCACATCGGTAAAGTCATCATTACGAGCTTGAGTTTGAAGGGATATCTTCTTTAGCATGAATACTTTGTCACTCAATGGTGTCCCTCCAAGTAGAGGGGGACCAATTGTGTCCCTTTTAAGAGGAGTAGGATTTGTTACAACCATTTCCTTGTGTTGGGAAGGAAATGTATTTGTCAGGAAAGAAGGCTGCTAGGAAGCATTTTTTTGGGAAAAATATGGATGGATTTCATACATTTTCTGACACTTGTGGGTAGGATGATCCTTTGTAAAAATATTGCAGGGGAGTTGATTCTTCTTTCTCTTAGTTTCTATGCCAACGAAATTTTCATTTTAGGAAGCTCCTTGTCCAAAGTTAGAATTTATATTTTTAATTTTTTTTCCTCCGGGTTGATGAGGATTCTTTGAGTGCATGGATTTAATTGAGTTCACTTCGGAGGTCCATATAGGCGCTGCAACATTTTGAGTCATGGGAATAGTGATGGATGGGTTTGATGCGATGTTAAAATTTACCAAGTGTCCAGCTAATTGGACAACAGATGCATTGGAAATAGAACCTACCACACCATTGGCATGGGGTTCTGGATTTAGTTTGGAAGGGTATGTTGACGACCAAGGAACATGCAAAATCATATCATATAAGGTGCATGGTTGTGAATATATCAATTCAATATGTTGGGCATGCATGATATATTGTTCTTTGGTGATTTCCCTTGACATGGATATGTCTCTAGAAATGGGAGGAAGAATAGATTTGGTAAACCAATCCACAAGGAGTTGGTCTAGGATGAATACTCTAATTATCACATAATGACGTTGCCACTCATGGACATGGTCCGAGACATGGGTGGAAGTGGTTTGTCGCAGAGACGTCAAGAGTTCAATCCTTGTCTCATACCTCATAGGAAGCTTGAATTGTGTTAGAAATGTAATTTTCAATTGAGTAAAGCTTTCATAGGAGGCATGTTTTAATTTTTTGTACCATTTGGCAGCACCTTTGGTCAACGTTCTTTGTAAAAGTATTAATCTAATGCTATTGTGCATCATAGAGTTAGACGAGTACCACAAATTATAGGTCATGATGTGGGTTGATGCGTATTCTCCAGGATTACCATCTAATTTAGGAATTCCATAGGGTAACTTGGTAGGAATGGTTGGTCATCCCGGTTGGTGAAGGATGGGGTCATTTGTCAACCGTGATAGATCAGGTAAGTATAATATCACTAAGAAAGGGAATGACATATTGAAAAATGGATTTTGGGGAGATGGTGTAACATTGTTGGAACCAAAAGGACTTTAAAGTCCTTCCATGTGATAGTTTCCAGTGGAGTGAATATTATTGAAAGGGTGATTCCCCCCAAGTTGTTGAGGACCAAGGATAAAAGTGCTTCCAAAAACATGGCTAGTTCCATGACCATATCGTTGACGAATATTTTGGTGAATGACACTTTGCCGGAAAAGCATTGTCAGGCCCCCTCTTATTTCACAATTTCCTGTGCGCTCCTGTTGAGTTGCTGCTACACACTCAAGGAAGATGTCATTATGAATATTTGCAGCTATGATGAATACTTGTTAATTAAAATGTTCGTTGGTTATTTTTGAAGTTGCACAAGTTACAGGATCTCAAATGGACATAGGTGTGTTCTGTAAGAATGATATGGTACTTGAAAAATTTGTTGAGGCTCTTGAATTATGGGAAATTTTGGATCCCATTTCTCACTTCTAATATACTATTTTTCCTACCCAAAATTCAAAGTTTATCTTTGGATTAATTTATTCCAAATCATGTTCCCTACAACTATATGCTAGCAATCCAAACGCCATACTTAAAAACTTCATGACATACATTTGATTTATATTTGAAGGGTCTTCTCTGAGTGGATGTCATAAGTGTTTTAGATACACCCACATTCCACAACATGGTGACAAGGGCTCGTGCTTCTAATTTAGACATTGTTGTCTTAATTGAGAATGAGTTTGTTCTTCTTACAGAATTTATGGACACTCTTCAATATGCCCATGACCTAGAGAATGGTTGGCTTCTCGTTGAGATGTCTCCAAAAGTTTCTTATTTTCCATTCTATATGGAAATCCATGGACAATGGTTTGAAGAAGGTGTTCTTTTTGTTGAACATGAAAAGGTGCAATAGTACATCATGCAGAAACGCCAGTGGATCAATTGCGAAGTTGGAAAACTGTGGGCATGGAATACATGAGAACTACCTTTTCATGCTCGAGTCATGCCTCCTTTCATCTATGGAAAAGGTTTTCACAATGAATGGTTGTTTAATGAGTCTTTTTCATCCTATTTTAGATTTGTATTTGATGCAATTGAAGCAGTATCAATTTTCCACCCTGAAAATGGGATTAACTTCAATGGGAATTCAACAGAAAATGTAGCCATTGCAGGCAAAGTTGGAAGGATTTTGGAAACTGAGGGAAATACGCATCTAGAATCTCTATATGGTTCATTTAATTTTCGTCCAGCTAATTTCTCAAAAAAACCTATGAAACTTGTGGAGTGCGATGGAAAATATTACTTGATAAACCCTCCAGATGACTGAAAATCTCAGTAAGCTATAAAGAAAGAATATTATCCTTTTGAATTCAATCATGACTGGGAAGGCCTCAAATGTATACTAAAAAATGGAAAGTTTATGACAATATTTAGAAGGTTCTTTTTGGGTAAGAGGTAGAGAAAACCTTCACTAAGATTAGAAAAATCATTAGTTCAGGGATATGGAAGGTCATATATGTGGAAGAATATGATCATGGGATCCATAAAAAGGGGCTCAAGAGTTGAATATATTCATATAAGAAATGCAAAAGGGAGAAAACTAGACTCCTCAACATCAGAGCTGGGAGTTTATTTAAAACCTGCATTGACCTTAACCCTTTCTTTCTCCTTGGAATCTATGCTCCCGAAAGTCACTAATCATGAAAAATCTGTAGTTCTTGCAGTAGTGGGGAATAACTATAGAGACATGTTGATGAGTTGGGTTTGTCGGTTAAGGTGGATCAATATATACAATTTTATTTTCTTTGCAATTGATCATCAAGATTACCAATTTGTTGTTCTACAGGGATTACGAATGTTTTTGGATGGTCCTGTAATGAATGTTAGCTTTAATCATTGCCACTTTGGAACTAAGTGCTTCCAGAGAGTAACAAAAGTAAATCACGAGTTGTTTTACAAATCCTATGGCTTAGTTACCATGTACTCCTTAGAAATTTTGATTTATACTAGTTCAAAGACCCAATGCCTTATCTCAAGTCCTTTGAACCTAGTGTACTTGTTGCATAGAGTGACAAATACAATGAGACAGAGCCATTAAATCTACCTTGGCATCTGAACATGGGTTTCTACTTTGCTCAATCTGATCATGCAACCATTGTTTCTTTGGATAAGATTGTAAAACATGTTGCACTGTCAAATCTATCAGAACAACCAAGATTATATGATACACTATGTGGGGAAGGGGGTGCAAATAGAGTTGGTGATTACCTATGTGTAGAACCATAGACAAACTTAACAATTCATTTCTTAGAGAGAAATAAGTTCCCCAATGGAGCTTTCCATGATCTGTGGGAGAAAACAGAAACTAGAGAGGAAAGTAGCATCGCGTCTTTGGGACTATGATGTTAGGTCTTGAATGTGATAGAAAATATGGAAAGGAGGTAAGTTCATGAGTTCCTATTAGCTAGCCCGGTTGACATGAAAAAATTGTAGCTCAAGTTGAAAAAAAAAACTGTGAAGCTTCTACAATTCCATTCTTCCGAATTAGTCCCTCCAGTTTTATCAAGATTGAGAGCAAAGGTGATCCTAAAAAAAAAGGCACCGGAATGAAGCAATCTGAGTAGGGAAGTTGATGAGAAGACATTTAACAAACATTCCTTCCACAATATTGGAGCATAACAAAGTTGAATGATTAGATTGGATTGGAGATCAATGAGCTATGCACATAAGTTATAATATGCTTTATTGAGTGGAGATGTGGTCCATGCCAACAGAGATAGAGACAAAGTCGAATATCAAAATGGACTTTCTCAATACGAGAAAGTGCAGATTAAAGGGATTTACATTAAATTTTAATTTAAATACTTCAAAATTTATCAATTCGAGTCGTTTAGGCTTTAGTTTGTTGAACAAAAATGGACCTAACCAGTCAAATTGTCCATCAAGGATTATAAAATAAACATCACGCAACTAGCCAAATGAGGAAATTTTAGGAGAGAAAATTGTTGAGAGGTATGCTTGGAGTGCAGTGAGGATTTTCTTTTTTAATTCATAATTCATCCTCTACTTTCAGTAGGGATTGATGGTATTGTTGGTAGCAAGGAGTCTTTCGAAGCAGCGAACGAACGAAGCGAGGATGAGCTTTGCTGGCTTTCATAAGGTGAAATGTTTTCTTGTTAGTTTCTTGTATTTAAGCCTGAGTCTATTTCAGCACTAATCAGTTTCTGATATGCAGGTCCTCACCTTGTGTTATCACTACCATCACTCCATTCCATTTTGGCTCAACTTTCTTCTTTCTTTCGCTCTTGGTCTTTCTATTTTAACCTTGTTCTATAATGACTAAATACTAAATACCTGGCCCAAGTCTACGCAGAGATTTGTAAATTCCGAAACTCCATGAAATGTGTGGGGAGAAATTTTAATTGGAGATCAAAATCCTCTACGCTCTAAAAGTGTTTCTCAATTGTTTTTTTGGTTAAAATCTTAGAGTTTTTCATCTTTTTTAATTCAATACTTAAAATAAAATAAATAAATAATTTAAAAGAACTAGTGAACTATGACTTCTATAATATGATGCACATAAGCTCATCTCATTTTCATTTTTTATTTATAGGCATAATTTTTTGTTATTTCCTTTATTTATTTGTTTTAGTTTTGTTTTATAATCTCTCATATTTTGACTTAAAGAAAATGAAAATATGCATTTATTTACAATGTTTTATAATCAATTTTGGTAGTTAGTAAATTAATGTCTTGCTTAATAAATTCCCCTTTTAATTAATCGCCTTAGCACTAACTTTCCCTAACTTTTGATTAGTTTTTCTTTAGTTACTTCTTGCTAAAATAAGTATAAAAGAAAACATTTTCATTCTTTAAATTTATTGGTTGCATTCTCTTTAGTTGTTTAAATTTTTTTAGGATTTAATTTTCTTATTACAAATGTATAAAATCACACATAAAAGCATAAAAATTATAAATTACATAAAATCAAATATTGTTAAAAAGTAAAAATACAAGGAAAAGGGATTCACGCTTGGACTGTAGGTTAGAGGAAATTGATCCTGGAGTTCATTTTGTTTTCTTGTTGGGGGATTTAAACCTAGGGTGACATTCCCATCTCTTCTCACCTAGCCCCATGGGAGGCTGTGATGTTGGTGTTGGGGACTCTCTAGTCCCTCGACGTCAACACATACATGCCTATAGAAGGAGTTATCCCATAAACATAGGTTTGATCATAAGAATGGATCTCTCTAGGAGCATACTTGGCACTGGTAGGAGTGTCCCTAGAGACAAAAGGCTAGATAAAAAGAGATGCATGTGTAGGGTACAATGCATTTCCAAAATGTTGGATAACCCAAGGGGTGTTGGATCCCTGATAATCATAGTTTCCCCCAGGTTGACTAGGAGTATTACTCGACCCGATATTTACATTCCATCCAAAAGAAAAACTAACATTGGGAAAAACCAGGACACCTATAGGAATACGAGAAACAAAATGAGTTTCACATCTGGTGCTAATGTTATGGATTTCCCCCCTACCAAAAGTGAATCCAGACATGGGTGTCTATGATGATGTGACGGGATTAGTACTACTCGATTTTCCCAAGGAAGGAAACAAAGTGACCAATGATGGTCCCTATATAGAGAAAGTTGTTGACGAAAGAATGGACGGGGTAGGCCCAATCACACTAAGGGATGGTAAGGAAGTAATTACTGATGTGTTTCCCAGGTTACTAGGTGTGGAGTTTATCATCTTTGGCATACTTGATGATCCATTTAGTCCCACCATGTTCTAAAAGTTGAAAAAGTAAAAAAAATCACTAAAGTTGTTACCTATCTCGAGGAGAATGGAGCTGAAATGGTTAGTCAAAGGAGGGTTAAGATTCAGTGGAGGATATCCATCGACCACTTCTACTTCGACACGCTCAGTGCCCCCTAAATCCAAAAATTGTCTTTTCGATTCTAATGGTTCGATTTCATTCCCAAAATGGGACATCTATTGTCTCTTTGAAGTAGGTTGGTCTTTGTTTGTAGGGGACATACCTTGTTTTCATCACAATCAATGGAGTTGTTGGTCATCCATGCTAACCAAATATGTTTTCAAAAGGTACACAAAAAAACTTTTCCCAACTAGAATTCGACCAAGGATCACAACCCTATTATTCTAGGAAATTGATGTAGGAGCATCACCATCATTCATTAAGGAGGCCAGGTGGAAGACAATGCAACATCAACACACACATTTCAAATCAACTTAGATCCCAAGGAGCGTGCGCTATTTTGATGTTTTGGAAATATTGTATTAAAGATCTTTTAATGTTTTGAGATAAGAGCCATCACCTAAGGCTGTCGAAGTTGTAATCACCTTAATTATCAGATAATATTGTACATGTGTTGAGAATTAGTTCAAATATGATTGTAATGTCCATTTATTGTCATAAGGCCTTAGCAGATAAGGGTCTTAAATTTTGATAGGATAGCATTGGAGTAGTTGGTAGGAAGGCTTGAGAATCCCACCCGTGTATAAATATATGTATCTGATTCCCACATGAGGCTGTTGATTATTATCTGAGAGAGTTGTTGAAGCTTATGGTGAATTCCATAGAGAGTTGTATGAACTCATGTACATACTTGATTGAAGGAATACAAGTAGAGAGGTTTGATTCCAAATGTATGGTGTTTTGTGTTATTGATTCCTTTGAATTTATGTGATATTTATTTCTTCTTTATCTTTTTATGTGTATTTTATGCATGGGTATGATTTCCATGCTTAAGTGTATAAATATTTGATGTTCCTGTAAGTTTCATTTGTTTATCTTCTGAAATTCCCGGTACAAGGAGTGCATAGTGCCCGCAAGGAGTGCATAGTGCCCGCAAGGAGTGCATAGGCCGAGTCAAGAGAGACTCAGAATCTCAGAAGAGATAATGTGAATTTACGGTTGAAGTGAAAGGAATGCATACATTGCTTAGAGGAGAGAAGAGTTCAGCGGAGACCTGTGCAAGGTTTGCGTCGGGAAAACAATTCTTTTAAGTGTTGCGGCAGTATCATATGAGATGAGTACCATAAGTGTATAAAGATATATTTTTTCAAAAATATATAAGTCCAAAATCTTCTCAAAAGTTAAAGGCTTCAAGGAGTTCTCTAGAGGTTCGAGACGCCTCAAGGACTTAAAGCTCAGGAAGGATAGAGTTGGAATCCTTTAGGAGGAGATAGTTTCTTGTTCCAAGTATCAAGCGGTCAAGATCCATTAAGAAGAGCCTAAGAGTTTTCATCACCATATGATTTGGTGTAGCGCAGGGTTTATCCGTGAAATCAGCACAACGTCGCAACCAGGAGAAGTCGTGGATCAACCTCCAAGGAGAACAAACCCTATAGATGAGATACATTCCGGGTTAGTTGGAGATATGATAGCAGTCAGATCTGAAGAAACTGCATGAGGGATAACCCTCAAAGTCTTTAGGCATTCCACGAGTTCAGAGGATCGAAAGTGTGGAGAATCCGGGACCCCTTAAGTCACGAAGGGTGGAGCTAATCACCATCGTCCATTTCAAAGGACACGCGACAACACATTGTGGAAGTTTGGACAACTGGGAGTCCGGAAGAAAAACAAGAAGTAGAGTTTATATAGCACATCCAACTGAAGTCCTGAAGTCTAAATTAGATCGGGACCATCTAACTGTCAAAGCATGGAAGTCGTTGATTCAAGACCTCTGTGAGTTCACGAGTTTGGCGATCTGGAGGTTGGCAAGAGTTGGATATCCGAGACTCCCAAAGTCCATAATCCCAAAGTAAATCAAAATCGTTGGCTAACAAGAGGGTTGTGGATCGTTGAACTCTCTGTACATATATTCACCGACTCGATGCTCTAGTGGACTAGGAAAGTAAAGACTTAAAACCTTATGAAGCATGAAACAATGGAGTTCACATCAGTTGTCGATCTGACAAGGAATGAGAGTCATCTAATCTTCTTTGGAGTTCATCTCTCCAGGGGAATTATGTGTTGGAGCAGGCAGACCTGCCGAAGCCCGAGTCTCTGAATTTGATTGCCACCATTGGTTAATCCCAAGGCCATGAGTCATCGATCTGTATTAGTAGTTCATCACTCCATTTCTCCTCTGTTCGGCAGGGTCAACGTTATGTTTATTCAGAGCTCTTGAAGTGTGATAGTACCGAAGTATCAAAACTTTTGGGGATTTGAAGTTTGGCCCTTGGTCTCCGAGGGGAATTTTCCAATTCTCAGGGACTCCCGAAGAAGTGAATTTGCATTCGGGAAGTAGGTTTTAAGACGTTTGTATTGAAAGGTTAAGCTTAGATGGACCCCCTTAGATAAATTCATCTCCCGAAGTCAACGATCCTTAGACAGGCAGGTGGTGTGGGCCCCAGAAGAAGGTGTGGTCTGCATGAAGTGGTATCAGAGCCATAATTAAGCTCTATAAGAGAATAGTACAGTTTGAAACCATGCTGCCCAAAAGATGAGTGGAGAGACCGATAAAAAATCTAGCCATGGAAGGGGAAATGATGCAACTCCGTGTGAGATTGGATGCCATGGAGACAACACAAAGAATAGAACTTGATGTTGGTGACATCAATGAGGCCGAGAGTGAGGAAATGGAAGTAGAAGGAGCTCCAAGAGAAGACGTTGCAGAGGATCTCTTATTAAGATTTGTTGTAAAAATGGGGGCCAAAGAAAAAATGGAAATCCCGATGTATGAAGGTAATTTGGATGTTGAGGAGTTGTTGGATTGGATAAGGACGTTAGATAAGTATTTTTACTATGAGGATATCGATGATGAAAATATTGTGAAACACACTGTGACCTCGCTGAAGGGACATGCAACGTTGTGGTGGGACAAATTGCAGGTTGACAAGAGGAGTAAGGGTAAGAAAAAAAAATCAAAAGTTTGGATAGGATGGTAGCTAAATTAAAATCTAAGTTCATACCCAAATACTATCAAATCAATATATTCAAGAGATTGCAGAACTTGAGACAAAAAGGATTATCAGGGAAGGAGTACACTAAGGAATTTTATAGATTGGACATCAGAGAAGGACATCAAGAAAGTGATGAGGAAAAAGCTCCCAGGTATATTAATAGCCCGGGGTATGAAATTTAGGAGGAAATACATATGATGCAATGAGTACGGTAGAAAACACTTATTAGGCAGCACTAAAAGCAGAGGAGAAGTTGGCCAGAAAACAAAGCTAGCAAAACAGAGGAAAGATTCCAAGTAGAGGTAAAGGAACTGTCCGAGAGAAGTTCCAGAAACCCAAACCTGAAGATGGAAAGTATCACATTCATACAGAAAGGGGAGGAAGTTCCCGAGGTGGATATTATGGTGGAAAAAAATATTTTTCGTGAGGAAGAGGAAGAGGTAGAGGAGGAGAAGTGAAATGCTATGTCTGTGGAAAGATATGGCATACATCTTGGGAATTTACTAAGAGAAACAAAGAAGGAGGTGGATAAGCTCACATTTCTGAAGCACAAAAGAGGAATGTTGAACATGAAGAAGCATAAGATGGGAAATCCCTCATGATGAGGGAGGTTCTCTTAAAACCAGAGAAAGAAACAAAAGAGCTAGTTAGAAACAGTCTGTTCAGGACTTCTTGCAAGACCAAGGACAAGGTATGTAAAGTAATCATAGACAGTGGGAGCACTGATAATCTATTATCCATGGAAATGGTGGAAAATTTAGAGCTAGAGATGATTTAACATCTGAAACCGTACAAGGTATCGTGGCTATAGAAGGGACACCAAGTCATGGTAAGTCGACACTGCGATGTTGAATTTAAGATAGGAGGTTATAAGGATGAGATTATGTGTGATGTCATACCTATGGATGTTTCCCATGTTTTATTGGGAAGACCGTGGAAACATGATATAAATTTCACACATGATGGGAGAAAAAATACTTACACCCTTGAGAAGAATGGTTGTACACACATGTTGCTTCCAATGGAGGATAAGAAATTGAAGGAGGAAGTTTTCCCAATCATACTCCTCATGAGTGGGAAGGAACTCTTGAATTAAGTCAAGGAGGAACATGAGATGCAGTTTTTTGTGGTAAGAAAACCTAGAGTCATCCTTACAAGAACTTCTATGGATGATCTTCCTGAAGAGATTCAAGAACTATTGGGTAATTTTGATGATATTTTGGTGGATGAGTTACCTCTCTCTTTGCCACCCATTCAGAGAATCAGTAATCACATTGACCTTATCCCAGGAGAAATTTTTCCAAACAAAGAAGCATATAGGTTAACACCTCAACATAATGAAGAGGTAAAGAATCAAGTATGAGAGTTGTTGGATAAAGGTTTGGTCAGATAAAGTTTGAGTCCATGCGTAGTACCAACTGTATTGAGTCCAAATAAATATGGAGGCTGGAGAATGTACAAAGATTCTAGGGCCATAAATAAAATCACCATCAGGTATAGATTTTTGTTAACCAGAATGGATGATTTGATGGATTTTTTAAGTGGAGAAAATTATTTGTCCAAGATAGACTTGAAGAGTGGTTATCATCAGATAAGAATGAGAGAGGGATATGAATGGAAGACAACAGTAAAAAAAAATGAAGGGTTGTATGTGTGGCTTTTCATGACATTTGGCTTGACGAATTCCCTAAGCACATTCATGAGATTAATGAACAAAGTACTCAAAGACTTAATTGGTAAGTTTGTGATTGTATACTTAGATGACATTTTAGTTTTCAGCAAGAATGAAGGAGAACATTTGAGGAACTTGAAGATGGTATTGAAGAGGTTTCATCAAGAGAAGCTACTGATAAATTTGAAGAAATTCTCTTTCATGAAGACAAAACTAATATACTTGGGTTTTGTAATCTATTCAAATGAGTTGAAGATGTATCCATAAAAGGTGAGGAAAATCAAAGAATGGCCTTCTCTGAGAAGCATATTTGAGGTGAGAAGCTTCCATGGATTAACAAGTTTTTATAGGAAATTCATCAGGAATTTCAGTGGTGTTTATGCACCCATACTTGACACCATAAAGAAAAAGAACAAATATTTTAATTGGACAAAAAAAGATGAAAAAATATTCAGAGTATTGAAAGAGAAGATAACAAAATAGTCGATTATGGTTTTGCCAGATTTTAAGAAGACATTTCAAGTGAGATGTGATGAAAATGGAATAGTTATTGGTGCGGTCATGAGGCAAGACAATAAGCATGTTTTTTTTTTTCAGTGAGAAGCTGAATGACACCAAGAGGAAGTATTCCACATATGATAAGGAGTTTTATAATACGATACAAGCTCTAAAAAAATGGAGGCACTATCTTACTCCAAAGGAGTTTGTTTTGTACACTAATAATCAAGCTTTATAATTCATAACCAGACATGATAAGTTGAACCAAACACATGCTAAATGGGTAGAATTCATGCATAATTTTACTTTTTTTACTAAGAACATTAGTGGTAGTGCTAATAAAATTGTTGATGCTTTGAGTAGGAGATGTTTGATTATGAAAGAATTTCAAGTGGAGACCTTAGGGTTTGAACACCTTAAGTAAATGTATTGTGAAGATCCATATTTTAAAGAGGCTTATGAAGCATGCGAGAACCCTTCGCTAAGGGATAGAAGTTGGTGGATAGAGTATCTAATTCAATATGGACTATTGTTTAAAGGAAGTCAACTCCGTATCCTGAAATGTTCGATGAGAGACAACCTATTGAAGGAAAAACACAGTTGACGATTGGCTGGACATTTCAAACATGACAAGACTTATGCACATCTGAATTCTTCATACCATTGGCCAGGTATGATTTTCGAAGTGAATACATTTGTATACAGATGTAGAGTCTTCCAATATAAAAAAGGAAAGCAGTAGAACATTGTTTTGTATCATCCATTTCTTATTCCAGACAGGTCGTGGGATGCAATAAGCATGTATTTTTTGTTGGGATTACTAGTAACCAAGAGGGGGATTGATTCCATATTTGTTTTGGTTGAGAGATCTTCAAATATGACACACTTCATACCATGCCAGAAAACTAGTGATGCTACTCACATAGAAAAATATTTTTCAAGGACAATGTGAGATTGCATGGCTTTCCAAGGAGCATAGTGTCATACAAATATACCAAGTTCGTGGGACACATTTGGAGGACTCTATGGAAAAATTTGGGGAAACACTTGTCCTTCAGTTCGACATATCACCCTTAGATAGACAGATAGATTAAGGTGGTAAATCAGAGTTTTGGAAATTTGTTGAGAAGTCTCATCACTGAACATCATAACCAATGGGATCAGATTCTTCCCCGGGAATATTTTTCTTATAATGAATCACTAAACATAAGCACTGGAAAATCCCATTTCAAATAGTGAATGGAATGCATCCGAGAGGAATTTCGAAGTTGAGGGATTTGAAACATAATGAGTTCCCAAGTGCAGGAGCAAAAGACTTTGTAGGAGAGATGCAGAAGCTTCATAGCTAGATAAAAGGACAACTACAAGATAACAATCAGAAATATAAAAGCCAAGTTGATCATAAAAAGGAGAGAGGATCATTTCGAAGTTGGGGATCTTGTTTTAGCACACCAGAGGAAGGAAATCTTCCCAAGGGGAACATATAATAAATTGAAGATGAATAAAATAGGACCATGTAAAATCCTTAGAAACTTTGCTGCCACTTCCTATGAGATTGAGCTTCTAGAGGATGTGGGTATATCACCCATATTTAATATTGCAGACCTGTACCCATACAATATGGATGATCCAAGAGGAACAAATGATCAAAAGGAGATTTAGTGGGAAAAGAAAATGCCAAAAATAGAAAAGCCACAAATAAAGACTATCATAGATCAAAGGATTAATAAGAAGACAAGGAAAAAGACTTGTTTTGATTACATGGTGAAGTGAAAGGGCCACCCAACAGAGGATACTAGATGGGTGAATGAATATGATATTCGAAAGCATGGGAAGACAAGGAAGGAGCTCATGGATATGAGTCTATGATTTTTTTGTCTAGAGGAGTATGATGCAAGAGCATCACCATCAAACATTAAGGAGGCCAAGTGGAAGACAATGCAACACCAGTGCGCACATTTCAAATTGGCTTAGATCCCAAGGAGGGTGCATCATTTTGATGTTTTGGAAATATTTTATTAAAGATATTTTAATGTTTTGAGACAAGATCCATCACCTAAGGCCACGAGAGTTGTAATCACCTTAATTATCAAATAATATTGTATAGATGCTAAGGATTAGCTCAGATGTGATTGTAATGGTTATTTATTGTCATAAGGCATTTACATATAGGTGTCTTAAATTCTAATAGGATAGCATTTAAGTAGTCATTAGGAATGCTTGAGAAGCCCCTCTGTGTATAAATGTATGTATCGGATGCCCAAATGAGTTTGTTGATTATTATCTGAGAGAGTTGTTGAAGCTTATGGTGAATTACACAGAGAGTTGTATGAACTCATGTACATACTTGATTGAAGGAATACAAATAGAGAGGTTTGATTCCAAATATATGGTGTTCCTTGTTATTAAATCCATTGAATGTATGTGATATTTCTTTCTTCTTTATTTGTTTATGTGTCTTTTAAGCATGGGTATGATTTTCATGGTCAAGTGTAGAAATATTTGATGTTCTTGTAAGTTTCAATTGTTTCTCTTCTGAGATTCCTGGTGCAAGGAGTGCATAGTACCTACAAGGAGTGCGTAGGCTGAGTTGAGAGAGACTCAAAAAATCATAAGAGATAAGATGAATTTATAGTTGAAGAGAAAGGAGTGCATCCATTGCTCAGAGGAGGGCAGAGTTCAGTGAAAACCCATGCAAAGTGTGTGTTGGGAAAACACTTCGCTAAAGTGTTGCGGTGTCTCATAGGAGATGAGTACCAGAAGTATATAAAGAGATCTTTTTTCAAAAATCTCTAAGTCCAAAAACTTCTTAGAATTTAAAGGATGCAAGGAGTGAGTCGAAGGTTCAAGAAGCCTCAAGGAATTAAACCTCAAGAAGGATAGCGTTGGAATCCTTTAGCAGGGGAGAGTTTCTTGTTCCAAGTATTGAGCGGATGATATCAGTTTAGAAGAGCCCAGGAGTTTTCATCAGTATCTGATATGGTGGAGTAGTGCAGGGTTTATCCCTGTGAAATTAGCAAGACTCTACAATCGAGAAAAGTAGTGGATCAACCTCCAAGGAGAAGTTGTTGAGAGAACAAAACCAATAAATGATATCTATTTGAGGTTAGTAAGAGATATGATAGTCGTCAGATCCAGAGAAACTGCATGAGGGATAACCCTCGAAGTCCTTCGTCATTTCGCGAGTTCAGAGGATCAAAAGTGTGGAGAAGTTGAGACCCCTAAAGTCCCGAAGGGCATAGCTAATTACCATCGTCCATTTCAAAGGACATGCAACGACATATTGTGGAAGTTCGAACAACAAGGATTCCATAAGAACAACAAGAAGTAGATTTCGTATAACATATCCATCCAAAGTCTCGAAGGCTGAGTTAGATCAGGACCACCCAAATGTCAGAGAGTGGCAGTGTTTTTTTTTATCCCTTGACAAGTTTGCGAGTATGGCGCTCTAGAGGTTGGCAAGAGTTGGACATCTAGAACTCCCGAAGCCTGAAATCTTGGAGTAAATCACAATTGTTGGCTGATAGGGGGCTCCATAACGTTGATCTCTATGTACATATATTTGTTGATTCGATGCTCGAGTGGAATAGGGGAGTAAAGGATTAAAAACTATAGAAGCCCAAAAAAATAGAGTTCACATCAGTAGTTGATCTGACAAGGAACGAGAGTCATACGATCCCCTTCGGAATTTATCTCTCTGGGGGAGTTGTGCCCTGAAGTAGGTACACCCGTTGAAGCCTGGGTCACTGAAGTTGATCACCACTGTTGGTTAATCTCGAGGTCATGAGCCATCGATCTATGTTAGTAGTTCGAAGCTCTTCCACTCTTACGTTTGGGAGGGTTGAGTTTTTTTTTAGTTGGAGCTCCCAAAGTGTGATAGTCTCGAAGTCTCGAAACTTTCAGGGATTGGATGTTTGGCCCACGGTTTTGGCCCTCAATCTCTGAAGGGACTCTGCCAGTGCTCGAGGAGTCCATAAGAAGTTAATTTGCATTCAGAAAGTAGGTTTGAGGACCCGTGTATTGAAATTTTGGGCTCGAAGGAAGGTCATGAGCTAATTTCATCTCCTGAAGTCAATGATCCTTGGACCGAGAGGTCGTGCGGGCCTTGAGAGAAGGTGGGGTTTACATCATAAATCAATAAGAAAACTAGCTAGATAGGACACACCTTCTCAAAACCAAATTAACAATCCTTAGACCGAGAGGTGGTGCGGGCCTCGAGAGAAGGTGCGGCTTACATCATAAATCAATAAGAAAACTAGATAGATAGGACACACCTTCTCAAAACCAAATTTCCAAGGTGATGAAATCCATGTAAAACTAACTAGCGAAATATGAGAGACAGTTATGAAGCCCCAATTGAAACATCCCTTCCTAGTGCAAGTATCCCTATGAAATCATAAACGCTCCAAAGGTACTAAAATAGGTGATCAACATCTGCCTTTGGTACTACGAGGACTTCCCACTTGAAATCACCTATGTAACCTCCTACCACATACCACTAAGGTTACCACCACACAAAAAATGAATGGACGAGAGGCTGAATATTGAACTACACATATGGGTAGGGTAGCTGAGCCAAAAATCTAAAAGTTGCTACCTCGCAAAAAGGTCGGGCTATCTTAGGACCCGTGTACACATAGTATTCCAAGTCGTTTGACAAACACCTCGATAAGCAAAGCATGGATATCACTTTACTCTCTTTGATGTGATCTACTGCTTAACTCCTATGTCAGAGGAGGTTCCCGACACACTTGTTGCAACATATGATTTACTCCCTAATGAAACTAGTTTCAATTTTCATCCTTGGATAATTTATTCTCTACCATATCTCAAGGCTCTAAGTCCTATTTAAAGTGGGTTTTCTATAAAGAGAGAGTCTGAATAATTTTAAATTAAGTGCTTCTTTATTAAGTTTATTGATTACCCCAAGGGTAGATTCATGCAATTGTAGTGATGTTTTGGACTCTTCAATAAAAAATAAAGAGGAAAATGTGGAATGCAACTTTCTTTTTGATGAACTCTAGTTAAGGGAAAGAAGAGGTTGTTTTCCACCTTAATTTTGTAGAAAAAAAAATCAACAAACAATCCTCACAACACTTTCTTCTGTTACTCAAACATTTGAATCAGCGAAACTAAATTTCAAAAGATTTTTTCTTTCAAATAAAAAAGACACTCAAAAGCTAACACCCTGAAAATGAAAGAATGAAATATATATTTTTATTTTTCTTTTAATGAAAGAAAAAATAAAACACACACATGCAAGCTAAAATAGCCAAAAGAAGACTAGGGGAAGTGTGATATTCGTAGTGATGCAAGTATCCACACTCCAATGTCTACACTAACAAAAAAAAATAAAACTTTGCAAAACCAATAGGAAAACCAAGAAAATCATCTAAATCCAAACGAGATTAGAAATCACTCCAAGCAACAATTTCAAACCCCAAACTTCAAGAGCAATACTCCAATGAACGTCTGAAACAAGGTCCTAAAAGATATGAAATGGATGATCACAAGATACAATTTTTCATTTTATTTTTTATATCATGCGAATAATAATAATAAAATCAAATCAAAACAAAGTTACAAAGGTTTTGTTTCCCCAAAATAGGGACCCTAGGTTCAAAGGAAAAAACACAGAATTTTTTTCATGAATAACATTTTCTTTTACACTTTACAAGCCTTTTTTCATGTCCCTTATAGCCTTCATTGTGGATCAACGATGCTTCAATGAGTGATGCGTCACTCTTTCGCTAATAGAAGACAAATGATGCACTGCAAAGTTTTTTCAAAACACTTGGATTTGGCTTAGACCAGTGAGATATAGAAGATTTACTCTCTGAGAGGGTGATTGGGAAGACAATAGATTGATCATAAACATATTCAGAGGATAAATTCAAGCAGTGGGTAGTCTAAACTAAGAAAACACCATGAGTCTATTTTATTACAGAGGATTCCGGTCAGCAGACTAACTCGAACACCCTTGGAAATTCCCTTGATCCAAGACAGATAGAGCCAAGACAGATAGAGGAATATAGACAACAATAAGTTTACACTCTAGATCAATCAAATTTATCCTATTGTGCTATGAGAATGGGAGGAAGTGCACCTTAATTATTAAGGTTGTCCTCGCATGTCCTTGGATAACATAGCTCTCGATATCCCACTCTATCTATTCATCGCCCTTTTACCCACACAAAAAATACAAGAAACACATTTCTCCAATCTATCAAAGCTAAAGGAAGGAAAATTTGAACTAGATCTATTTTCTAGTCAAGGAGAGACCAAATGTTCATAATCAAGATATAATCATGGATTAAACAAATATTGAAAGGTGGAAACAATATTGACCTATATTAATCAAAATTAGAGAACGTTACATCAAGTTTACCACAAGCCTTGACTCTCGACGCCAACTTCCCTGGATCCATTGGCTATAACTCATCCTTGGACCTCTCTCAAGTTAAGGTTGACTTTCAAGAAAGTGGATGGCTAATGAAGCTCATTTGTGTTTCAACAACGTAAATTTACTCTTAGTACCATCCCTTCTATGAGAGAGTGCCTTTATTTTTATAGAGTGAGGAAGGAGAAGACTAGGCCTCCATAACCAATCCATAACTCTAAGTGACTTGGATTTCTTGAGTGGGATGTGTTGACATCTCGTCTATCCTTGATTTCCTCAAATTTATCAAAGATCCACGACTAGAATTGTTGGATATTTTTCTTGAGCTTATCATAATTCTGTCAGATTGGAATGTCACAGATTGAGCAATGGCATCAAGCGACAAATCGTGGGTCGATATTTATGTGAAGTGAGACTCCCCTCATAATGGGATCTAACAACCAATCGAAGGTGTTAAAACCCTAGAGAAATTGACAAAATTGTGTTGAATTCACATTGTAGCTATTTTATGTTCCACTAAAGAGAAATTGTCGAGAGGAGTAAATAGATATCAAATAAAAGGACAAAAATAGGTTTGTAGGGGGCTATAGTAGACCATAATGTCTCATTTCTGGCACTCGATTTAATGATCTCTATATTTTCCCCTACAATTCAACTAATTAAGAAAAAATTCACAATCCTTCATTTTAGTAGAATTTTTATCCATTTCAAATTTCTCCACAATAAGTTCTTTTTTTTTAATTAATTATTTATTTTCAATTCAACTATTAAAAAAATGTACATACATAGATGTTGTCGTCCTCAATAGTATAGATAGCACAGGGTTTCCAACTAAAACCCCAAAAGAAACTCATAATTCTTTGTCTTCCCAAAGAGGAAAGTCGTGCTTAAAATAACTTGAAGTATCTAAAGCCAATTAATACGTAAACTAGATAAGCTAACCCTATAGGCTTGAAAATATGAAGAAAAAAGGAACGATAAAGAGGGCTCTTGAGAAGCTGGTACGAAGGTGCTGGCACTGAGTCCCACATTGATTGAATTCCTAGGTTGTTGAAGGCAATCGTGAGTGACTTGGAAAGAACCTCTATTATATTCGACTAACTAGGGAACCATTTTGATGAGAAGTCATTTTTGGTCATCCACATCTTCCAAGCACTGCTTGAATTGCCTATAGTCTTGGTCCTTTGGGAGCATTCCTTCAGCGACCATGGTCTTAGTGTGCCACAACAGTTGTAGAGTTCTATTTAGACTTGTAGAGTCCTATTTAGACTCCCTGGTTTTAGTACATCCCATCTCTAAAGTTCTATCCCCCACTTTAGCATCATCCTCCTTACATCCCATCTCTAAAATTCTATCCCCCACTTGAGCATCATCCTCCTCATCCTCTTAGGTAGCTAGAATAATCTTAACATCCTCTTCTAGAGTTTGCATGACAGCCTGGACTCCTTGAGGAATAGATGTAGCATAAAAATGAGCATCTTCTACAACATCCATGGCAGCACAAGTTTGGAAAACATGGGTCTTATTTTCCCAGAAAATACGTAGAGCCATGGAAGCGTGGAAGGGAAAGAGAAGAATAGGCGAGGGGGAACACGGGAAGAGACTGAGATCATATTCGACAACTATAAAACGAACAACGACCAACAAAAAAAATTTGAAAATGGGCCATAGGGAACCTCTAAGATCTGCCTTAAAAAACCCATTTTAATCATCACCGCAATATCAAAATGTACCAAGGAACCATGGACATTAACATCCATGAAGACTAGCATTAAGGAGACTTGTCCACAGATCCAAACACTGGTCATGTTCCAGCAGCTCCCACTTCGCGAAATGAATGTTCCATCTCTCTTCATTAGTGAATTCACGTGGAAGTGGGATGTCAGATAGGACAGGACCAACCGTCATCTCATACGCACCACAGTCGTTTCGTATGCCAAGTGTCAACCTGCCTTCCTCATCTCTCCAAGTGGCACCCGATTCCTCGTTCTCCATAATACATATTTCATGTATGATGTTCCATTATATGTTTTTGATCTTCTAGTTCATTTTTCATGTCATAATAGTTAAAATATCCACATCGTAACATTAAAAAGTTAAGTATGCAATTTAACATAACATATGCTAATTTAAGAAAAAAAAAAAAACACATATGTTTATTTTAGTAGCAATTAATTCGAGATCCATTATGGCGTATCTACCATTGGAAAATTCAAAACAATTTACAAATTATATAATGACTCCTAAATGGACTTTTCAAGTTGATGCTAAAATAGTTATTATCAAATGAGAGCCCTAAGAAATTGGTCATATCTGAATGACTCTCTAATATATGGAATTAACTCGAAAAAAAAAAAAGAGCCCCAGGAAATTGGTCATATATGAATGACTCTCTAAGTTATGCAGTTAAAATAGGAAATTTGAACTGCAACAGGGCGGGAATATTGTGTTCCATCAATGGCGGATTTTCGACAACGAGGTGTAAGGACAAGCAACAGACAACAGTTAATCGATGTGTTTCTTCATATTTCTTCGTTAAAGTTTGTGCAGTTAATGGTTTAGTTTGGGCGGTTTTTTTGAGCTTACAAGTTTTTTTCTACTTCATACGTTCCTTCTGTGCCTTTAGTGTTTCTGGCAGGTTTTTTATCGAGTACTTAGTCTCTCTGATCCCAGAACCCAGTTTATGATTATTCCTTTTTCGGTAACTAAACCTTCTTTTCTTTGGCAGTTACCTACCTTCTTAGTGGTGATTATTACTCAGCATTTCTCAGAGAGATAGTTTTAATGTCATTACCTATGATTTGAGAGAGTGTTATCACCGACCATCGGGGATTGGCTCTGATTTTCCTTACTTTAAATTTTCTTTACTTCCCCTGCTTAGTGCTTAACGGGTGCTAGTACTATGGTTTCGGTTGCAAATGCTGACATAATAGAAGACGTGATGAAACTTATGAACCCTGAGGACGAGGCAGAGTGGCAGAGGAGCGGTCTTTTCAAGGAGACAAGTTCATTGGGTGTAAACACTGGCACTTCCTTTCACACACCTACTCAGCGGCCCCACTATCCAGACACTATTACTTAGTATTTGACAGCTTCTCTTGTTTACTCTCCGCTGATCTCGAATACTCCAGCACAAACTATTTTGGTTGGTTCAACTGTAGATACAAACACTGTTCTTCCTTTGAGTGGACTGGGGATGAACATATATCCTAGTCTGCGGGATAAAGGTGGTGCTTCTGCTGGTAGACATAGGTTTTCCCATAAATTTACAAATTAGACTAGGGTTCGGAAGAGGGTTTGGAAGGGTAACAAGCGAGTTTGGAGAATGGTGCTGGGGCGGATGTGGGTCTCGAAGAGACATGTAGACTGGCACTTTGTGGGCTGGTAGGGAGACTATCATACTCCTATTTAGCTTCTAGTCTTGTTTCTGAGTGGATTGTGAAAAAATGGAAGCCTGTACTTGGGCATGTTCCTAAGATTCTCTATCTCACTAAGGGATGGTTGGGGTTCATATGCAAATCCCCTGAAGATGCATCTCTATTTTTGAACAACTTCTGGGTTCTGGGCGACACCAACTTAATGTTGAAGAGGTGGAGGGTGGTATTTGACCCATAGACAAAACATTTTCATTTAAGGCATTTATGGGTTTTACTGTCGGGTCTACCTATACACTTATGGAACGAGGGAGCTTTGAAGGAAATAGGTGATGCATTGGGTCGGTTTATCACACTGGATGAGTCGAATCTGGTAAACTTAGCCAGGAAAGTCAGACGAATATTAGTGGAAGTCGATATACATGGTGGGATCTCGGAACTGTTAGATATTGACTGGCGAGGTCATCATATAAAACAACACTTAGACTATCAAGGTATACCATTCACGTGCAGCTGGTGTCGCCGTACCGGAAACCTTCAGCGTGACTGTAGTGGCAAGGTTTCAGATGAAATGTATGAAGAAATTCTCCTACGTGAATATCCTCCAGATTATATGAATGAAGTGGACTCATATGGGGATAAACCCATTCCTTTTGATGTTGAGCATGGACCTCCATTGGAAGAGGCGACTTAACTTACGAGTAACTTGAAGCTTTACTTCCCTGCACTTTTCTCTTCATTAACACATTGGGAAAGGGGTGTTATAGAAACTTTTGGCTAGTTATTATCCTCTACTTCTCTAGCCAAGGATGTTTCAGAAGGGGTATTAGGTATAAATGATCCTACTAAAGGGTCTTCAGCTCCATCTTCTGGAATTGTATCACCTCCAAAAACATATTCCTTGTGCCCTACTGATTTATCATCTTTACCGTCTAGCAACCCCACTGGGTCTTCTCAGAATTTTCTACCTACGCGGTTTAGCTCTTGGGAACTGATAAGACACCTTCCCCCTCCTCCCCTATTTAGACTGATACAGTGATGGAGCCTGGTTATAGAGATGTCGAGGAGGATGAAGCCTCTCTCAACTCAGGTTTGGATTCTCTGATTCCCTTCATTAAGGATAATAAGGATGATATTAAATTGATTACCTATAGAGGGAAGGCACTCATTGAGCCTTCGACAATCTCGAAGGTAACTACTTCAAAGGCTCATCTGACAAAAGTTGGGAAATAATATGCCTGTTGTAGGGCACTAGGTATAGAACTCTCACCATTAAAAACCTGAAGTGGTCGTAAAAAGTTGGCTCAACCTTCATTAAAGATAGTTGAGTCTGTCCCCTCTACCACTGACAATGGGCCTCTTAGAGTGATGAAAGCCCCGGTGAGACAAAAGTGATGTTATTAATTTCATTGAATGTAATAGGGATAGGAGGCAACCTCAAAGTTTCCTTAGTTGGTCGGCTCTTGGAACATACCCATCCTAACATCATATTCCTTCAAGAAGCGTTGGTAAACGAGCAGAAAACTAGGGATTTCATTCATCTTTTTCGTCCATCCTGGGTACCGAGTTCAGTTAGTTCATTGGGTACCTTCGGGGGTCTATTATCTGCTTGGGACCCTAATTTATTTGCAATGAATCCATTTCTCATTGTTGGTGGTATCTTGTTAACAGGAAAAAGTTTAATTAATAATCGAGAGTTAGCGTTGCTAAATATTTATGGGTCTTGCAAGGATCATAAACTATATTGGAATTCTCTGGAAGAAAGTGGCATATTATATATCAAAAACCTGATCATAGAGGGGGATTTAAATGTCATTCTATCTTTGGACGAGGCCTCGGGTGGGTCTTCTGTGACTAGAGTTTCAGAGGATTTTTATAGAAAACTCTTTGCTGCCAACAAGTTGATTGACATCAAGCCGACCAAAGTGGTACTGACCTGGAGAAACAGGCACATTGGTCAAGGAGCGGTTGCAAGGATATTAGATAGGTTTTTTATTGTTGAAGATCGTTTAACTAATATTGGACTATACAGGTCATGGGTAGAGTTCCCATTCATCTCAGATCACGCGTCGGTTCTACTTCAATTGGAATTGCCTCCTGCTTATAAAATCTATCGCTTCAAATTTAATGCTCAATGTCTCAATGATAAGGATTTTGTGGATCTTTTCTATAAGGTTTTGGAATGACCCTAAAATCTGGCATAAAGAGAATTTGATTAGAAAAAAAGTTAAGATTTGATCGCTCGAATCAGACATTTAAGAAACAATTAAAATTCTAGAAGGCAATCCAACTCATCAAGTTGCTACTATATCTCTTCAACATTTGGAAATGGAAAGGAATGGGATATTAAGAGGAGAGGAATAATGATGGCGCTTGCGTAGCAGGGCTCTCTGGCTGACCAGTGGGGAGAAAAATACAAAATATTCTCATAATTATGCTAGCTACAATAGTGTCAGGAAACATATTTGGGAAATCAAATGTGCGAACGATGAAATTGTAACTAAACATGACACTATAAAGGAAGAAGCTGTCAATTATTACAAGGATTTCTACAAAGCTCTGACTATTCCAAATACAGCCAAACAATGCAAGTTAATTCATTTATTTCCAAAGATGTTAAATGATGAGGAGTATAGTTCTTTGTTCACACCCGTTACTATGGAGGAGTTGAAAACAGTTCTGTTTCTTTTTAAGAAGGAAAAAATCCCGGGTCCGGACGAGTGGACAACCAAGTTTTTTATGTTTTTCTTTGATCTAGTTGGGGAAGATCTCCTTGCTATGGTTGAGGAATCAAGAAGGTTAGATGCTATCGCAGGAGGCCTAAATTATACTTTTCTAACATTAATCCCAAAGACTAATAACCATCAACATTTGACAATTTCCGACCAATTTCATTATGCAATCTTTGTTACAAGGTAACTTAAAAAATTATTGCCAATCTGTTAAAACCCTTTCTCTCGAGGTCAGTCTCCATGGAACACATGGGATTTTTAAAAAGAAGGCGTATTCAAGATGCCATAGGCACTGCACATGAGAGTCTACACAACATAAAAAAGAAAAGTATAAAAGCCTTTGTTTTAAAGTTGGATTTAAGGAAAGCATACGACTGTATAGATTGGGACCATTTAAGATTGATCCTTATAAAAATTGGACTGGGGATCTAAATGACCAACTATATCATGTCTTGTGTCACATCATCCTCCTATGCAGTGTTAATTAATTAGGAGGCTTCCTTAGAAGTGGCAGGGGAGTTCAGCAAATATGCCCTCTATCACCCTTGATTTTAATCTTAGTGATGGAAGGCCTCAGCTTATTACTGAAAAATAGCGTGAAGGGAGGAACTTTATTAGGTATAAAAGTATTAAGACTGATAAAAAAATTACATCTTTTGTTTGTGGATGATGTTATCATTTTGTCAAAGGAAAGTGTACTTGAATGGAAGGAATTTGTCATACTTATTTGTCTTTTCTACAAAGCATCGAGTCCTTCAGTTAATCTTTCAAATTCCACTATCCATTATGAAGGCCTCATGAAGGATGGATTGATATCGTTCAAAACTCTTCTTCCTTATACCTTTAGTGCTCTATATCTTGGATTCAAATATCCGGGTTACATCCTAAAGACAGGGGCTCAACGCGTGATGTATTAGGATTGCCTTGTGTCAAAATTAACAAAGAAAGTCGGTTTATGATGTAACTAGTGGCTGTCTTTGGGAGGTAGATACATCTTGGTCAAAATAGTGTTGGAAGGCCAACATATCTATTGGATGTCAATGGAAGCCTTACCATGAGCAGTTTTAAATAAGATTAGAAAAGTGATGTTCCATTTCCTATAAAATGGTCATTCGGAGACTCCGCACTACCACTTATGCAAATGGGAGGCCTTATCTAGACCAAAAAAGAATGGGGGATGGGGATTTAGAAATCTTTATCATTTCAATACAGCATTGAATACAAATACACTTTGGAGGGTTTTAAATTATGAAAGTATTTGGCATCAGGTAATAATGGATAAATATCTGCAGAATTCAATACTTATCAATTGGCTTAGAAATCCATCTCATCTCTTCAACTCTGCATCGAGGATATTTTCCAGTGTCACTCACACTATCCCCATTATCAATCACTGGCTCAGTTGGCGCCCCAACGCAGGTCATATTGTAAATATTGGGAGGGATCGAATACTCGGTATTGGCAATAGATCTTTCCTCCAAAAAGACACCATCACTCATTTAAATGGTAAACAGGTTATTGTCCTAGCACAATCATCAGGGGCAAAGGATTTGGTTACATCAACAGAGGTATGGAAGAGCATCGTGGACTTGGAGTTGACTGGGTTTCTTTACTCAGATTGGGAAAAATATATTACCGAATTAAATGGGGCTGGGGTTACTCTCCACTCAAATGATGAAGACTCTTTTCTTTGGACGGGTGGCAACTCAAGTGGTGACCTAACTGTAAAAAACATTTATGATGCCATTATTTCTACACAGGATCTCTCGGTAAGACGCGGCTGACAGGTTTACTTATGGAAGTGGAAGTTACAATTGAAGGTAATTTTATTCTTTTGGTTGGTTGTTCACAACAAGATATTGACTTGGGAGATATTACAAATGAAAGGTTGGGTAGGCCGGAGTTATTGAAGTCTATGTAAACAAATTGCGGAAGACAATTCCCACTTATTCATTGACTGTAACTTTGAAAAAACAGTATAGGCAAAGTGTGCTCAGTTACTTAAATTAAAATTTACCTGGGCTAGTTCGTCCTTTACAGATTTCATGAATTCCTGGACTTTGAACAAGCATTTATCAAAAATACTGTCGGTCATGACCTGTTGGTATATTTGGAAATAATGAAACAAAACTCTCTTTGATGGTAAATCGCCCTCAGCCTGGGAAGTTTTGTTCAAGGTAGTAGGAGAGCTTAATAAAAACAAGCCAACTTTTAATTTGCAGAGATTAAGATAGAATCTGATTCTGCAGATTCATGGCTATTCGTTGGATTTTTTTGATGGAGCTTCCATAGCTGGGGGGTCAAATTGTGGTGCAGGGGGAACCATAAAATGAATAAATTCCCAGGTTTATAAATGGTACTTCAATTGTGGTGATGGAACAAATAGAAAAGAGGAATTGTTAGGGGCCTAGGCCACTCTTACCATTACAAAGCTCTTGGACATCCAATATATTCAGATTCTGGGGTACTCAAAGGTGATAATTGACTGGCTAAAGCAAAAAGGAAAACTTCAAGCCATCAATATTGAAGGTTGGAAACTCAGAATTATGGACCTAATCATCGCTTTCAAAAGTATATGCTTTCAACACATTTTTAGGGAATCAAATGGGGAGGGAGGCCACTTATCAAAGCAATCTCTCTTGGCAACTAAAGGAAGAATTTCATACTCCACTTGGGATGGAGATAATGCGGGGCCAACTTACCATGTCGATGTATTTTAATTTGCAAGTTTTCTCTCTTTTTTTGTTAGTCCTGAAATTGTACTCTTTGGCGTGGTTTTTTTGAAATATTTTTTGATCTATCGATATTAATATCCTATATATTAACAATTCTCTATGGGAGGCTACTATGTTTTTGGTACTTCAGATTATGGTATGATTTAGTCTAGATCGCAGTGAACAGTTTATTTTGATAATTATAAATAAGTACAAATGGATAGGATAGATCGAATGGATTAATCATAATCAAGAATCTCTAATAAT
>ML777587.1:447230-464445 GCA_009831015.1 Picea engelmannii | reverse complement strand
ACTTATGGATTGCAAAATTTGAAATATAATGAAATAATAAATATTAATGAATTATTTTGGATTTGTTTTTTTTAAATAGAAACTACTAATGTTTTCTAAAATGAAATAAAAAGAGAGGGAGTTTCTTCCATGTTTATTCTTATTATCAAGATTCATGAAGAAATTAAAATAGATGTGCATGTATTAAAAAATGCAAAGGTAGAATGTTTAACCAACTCCTTTATTTTGATATCAAAGCAAGAGTGTATACCATGTACCAGTGGAAAATTTCCCTCAATTGGGTTATTCTATCCAAATTATTTTTTGTTAGCCTCTTTTTCTTATACAATCAATAAGTCCAAGTATACCACCTTTGTATATTATTACATACTAGGATATAGTTGTTATCCTAAGTGTGTTTCTAGATTTCTATATTGTCTCCTCCTACCTTATCTCCCGATGAGGTGTCAATGTGAGAAAAATTAAGGTGGTTTCATTATTGTATTATATATTTGTATCATTAAGATGAATACGGTGTTGAGAATTATGGCTTGATGCCTTTTTCCGCCAATCTTGTTGTCCTAATATTCTTATGCTCAATTTCTTCAATTGATGTCAGAGCTATGGTGATAATATCAGAGCCTCTTAGTTTTAAGGAGCATGGCATGATCGATCCTCTATGATAGTGGTTTATGATAGTTGTCCACTGCTCTAATGTTGACAATCCAATCATACAACCATCAATCTGGTTATTGCAGGAACGCAGAGTAAGAAGAATGAAGGATTCAAATGCAAAGATTGAGATAGCCATCAATTGGGGGAGAATGAGGAAGGTGTGATTTGAACAGGTTATAGGTTTAAATTTCAATTGTTTTGGAGGTGGATCAAACCACTTAAAGGTAAAATCCCTGTTTCAAGCTACAAGAAAATGACTGTGTGAGGATGATTGTTCTCTATGAATTTATGTTCAAGATCTAGCGGGGTTTCAACGATAATTTGTTCTCAGTTCTGATAATTCATCGTATACGTCATATCAAGTCGATTGATGTTAGAGGCATCAACCATCTGAGCATTCTATATGTGGAGCCTGGACCTGGGCAAGAACAGTTGTGGAAGGTACAATTCCTCCCATGGAAGCCGCATCAGAGGTCAAAGCTATTGAGGCGACGACCCAGTTGATCAAGGAGGCTAAGACATGTATAGAATCTGTCATATCTGAGGAAATTCACTCAGATTCGTGTTGCCACTCTTGTTGCAATGATCCTGAATATGAAGATGGGGTTAATCTAGCAATTCATATGTACGAAGATTGATTTTAATAACAGATTTAATTTGTTGTTATATCGTTCTTGAAACCAGGATAATGATTCAGATCCAGGGTCGATGTGTTGGTAATCGATTCATTCTTTTTAGTGATCCATTCACCGAATCTAAGCGATCCAGCCATCGATCCAACCAGCTATTCAGCAACAACTGTCGTTTGTTTTTGGCACGAAATCTTTGTATTAACATGGCAGTCGCTACGTTTTTTGCTTTGATCTGGTTGCTATTTTTTTTTCTCTCAATATGGAAGTCACTCACGTTTTTCGTGTCTAGTTGTACTCTCATTCTTATTAAAAGTGGAAGAATAAAATTTTAAGATCCCGTTAAGTTTACCATCGTTGCCAAATATTTTTTTTTCATTAAAGAAAGTTTGAATATTTTAATGTATTGTTCAAGGAGTTTTCTTCTTCTTTGGAGATCATTAAAGTTAATTTTGAAAAGAGGTTAAAAAGTTCATAGAGGAGCTGGATTGATCAAAATTGGAGAGAAAATTGATGTAATTTGAAGTAATTTATTTTACTTCAAGGGGGAAAAACCCATATTTCAATTTTGATGTAATAGAAGTAACTTATTACTTCAAGGGGCAAGAGCATACATTGATCTCAAATTTTGAAAGTTTTAAGAGAAGTAAAGTTGTAATTTTTATTTCTCTCCGATGTCAAATTGTGATATTGTAACTAATTTTTAAGAGAGGATTAGAGCCAAGTGCAAAGCTCAATCACTCTTCTTCTTCTGAAGTGACTATATGAGGGTCAAGGCCAAGCCTCGATAGTTTGTCTTCTTTTTGCGGCACATTGTGTAGTGTGGTTGGTGGCTATTTTCTTGAATGCTTGGATGTTTAATGTCTAGTTTTGACATTATCCCACATACATGGAGTAAAAATAAGGTTAATGAAATAAGCACGCAATTAATGCCAGTGGAGCACATACATTCAAGCACAATCAAAGCTCTCAATTAAGAAGCAATGAAGATATCAAATTGACAATCACATCAGCAATGGACACATCAAGCACCTAATATTCAATGACTCAAAACGTCATCAAAGTAGTAAACTTTGAAGATCACTTCAATTTAAATATCAACTACAAGTAATGTAATTGCAATAGTTATTTTTGTAAGTGTCAAAATAAAATTGAGTTGAATTGTAATTTTTGATGCATTCTCGGTTGAGCCTGACACCCATTTGATTTGTTGTAAGCAAAAAATTGACAAGGTTGAGTAGTTTAACTCAAATCATTGTAATCAAGTTTTTGGATGCATTTTCGGTGGTAACCAACATCCTCAACTTCTTGGAATAAAGAAAGAAAAGTTTGAGCGTGAAACAAATTCAAGCGAGCGAGAAGAGCAAGTGAACGAGAGGTTCATGTGAGCGTGTTCAAATGGAGCGAAGTCGTGAATTATTAGAGTTACCGAACACTCTAATAAACGCCACTGAAGACAACACAATGATATTGAACAAATAAACTCTTCATTCAATGGTAACTTGTTTTCAAGTAACACAAGCTAAAGTTATACTTCTTCAAGAACAATCCCATCTATTGAATGATGAGTTGATAGAACTCAAAAGTTAACAACAAATGAAGTTTTATGAACTATTTTTTGTGTAGGACAATCCTCTCTATGATGATGATGATAATGATGATCAACAGTTAGTGAAGGAGAACATCATCAAGCCAACTTAAGAAGTAACTTCCAATGAATATGAATTGCAAGAAGAAGATGCCAAAGCACAAAGTGATATAACAAGTATAAGTGAAAGTAAATGTGAAGCACGTCATGAAGTACAACACGATCTTTCCAAGCCCATCATCAGACCTTGAGAAGAATTACACTTCAATAGGAATCGACATGGATTAGAATATGAAAATCAAAACAATTTTCATATTCCAAATTACTCGAAACCAATTTTGTTTGTGAGCGTTGGATTCCTTCAAGAAAATTCAACTTCACCTATTCAAGTTCAACATCATAATGATAAGTGCAAACATTGTAATCGAGTTGGTCATATGGAGAATCAGTTTTTTGATATCCATCCTTGCCATCATTGTGGCAAGAATAACCATTCTTCAGACAGATGTTCAACACTAAAGAAACCTGCAAGATTGAAGATTCATTATCAGTGCATTGATCTTTGGAAATGGTCATCAACAACCAAGCGAATATATAAGTCTTACCGAATAATTCAATCTCGAGTAAAGACCAATATTGTATCACATTACATTTTTGTACCTCACATAAGTGGTCCCCTTATGGCATAGCTTTCGAGCATGGCATTCACGGGATGAGATAACATGTGGTTGTTTCTGCATGCCTGCTTTGTGTTGTACTCAAATAGAATAAGTATGGTACTCTCTTGAGGATAGAAAGGAGGGAGTACAAATTATGTAACTCTCCTGCACCTTAAGGGGGGGAGTTCAAAATTCTAGTGATGACGGTTCATGAAACTACTTGTGGTCTTTGCTTTCAGGTAACAAAGGGGGGAATTGATGATGGAATTGAAGATGGTTGTCAAACAGAAAGTTTCGACAACAACAAACATCAAATATGCCAGATGGGCATGAAATTTTCCAAATGAGCAATTGCGGTTTGTAGATGACAGACTTCAACAGAATTATAGTTTAATAACTTGCAATTGAATCATACACATGATACATTGGGATGTTGTTGGACACCTAAAAGTTTCAAGATTGGTTAGTGGTCATCCAAAAACCATCAGATACATGGTATCAATTGGTTAGTGGTCATCTAAAACCAAGATTCAGAGAGCACTTCAGTGATACACTGATAGTAGTGTGGTGATACTACATGTTCACCAATTAGAATAAGACATCAATTTCTTCTATCTCAAATACTTGGCAAAATGATCGAATTGTCAAGCAATCAAGAAATGTTCAGATATTGCATCTATTCACTGCCATATCTCAGCTCTCTTCCAGTTCATTTCAAATTAACCATTCAACATCCAGATTGGTGTTTTTTAAGGCAGTTCTTCATTGTGGCTGAGCTCAGGTGTTTCAGCATGAAGACATGGAAATATACCAACTTATGCACCTGCTTTGTTGGTATTGTTGTTTGGACTTATGATTGAGGGGAGGAATGTTATCCTCTTTCTCATATACAATAATTAAGTCCAAGTATACCACCTTTGTATATTTTTACATACTAGGATATAGTTGTTATCCTAAGTGTGTTTCTATATTTCTATAGTGTCTCCTCCTACCTTATCTCTAGATGAAGTGTCGATGTGAGAACAATTGAGGTGGTTTCATTATTGTATTCTATATTTGTATCATTAAGATGAATACAATGTTGAGAATTATGGTTTGAGGCCTTTTTCCATCAATATTTTTGTCCTAATATTCTTATGCTCAATTTTTTCATTTTATAAACGTGAGTGAAATTTGATTTGATTGAATGTATTTCCCAAAAACTTTTTATGTTTTTGTTATTTTTAGGGGATATTATCCATTTATTTTTTCGAAATTGTTGAATTCGTAAATTTAAATACTTAAACGTATAATCCTAGTACCTAGAGTTTTTTCAAAAAGATGAATTTATTTATGCATTTAGAAATATAATTTAAATAACAAAAAGATACAATTTTTCCCATATTTACATAAACGGATTCCCATATAAAATGTTAAAACGTAAACGTTTACACAACAACAATTTTAACTTGATTGATTGTAGATTCTGATGCCCAACGGCAAAGTCAACATTGCTGCTGGCCCTCTAATGACGAAAATCTACAATCAAATAAAAAATTGATGGATAATTTCGAGAAACACCAACAATCACGTTTCACGCACGTTTGGTGAAGAATTTGAATATATTTACAATTTCTTCACAAGTGCGCTATTGGGAGGACTTCGAAAGATGTGGGAATCCAGCGAATAATCGTCAAACAATATGTATCATTGGGACTTATGAGAAGAAACGCTATACTTCCTTTTCTATATCTATCTGTCGTAGGCAGCATGCGAAGAAAAACATATTGATGGAGAATAGCGATAGGTTGCAAGGAGACGATGGGGTTGCAGCTCTTAGTTTATTGGTCTTATTACAGAGGTATTTGTCGGAGGAATAGTGTCCGTTCAAGAACATGGAAAGGCTCGTTTGCTCTTGTGACTATGCCCGTGGATCCCATTCTCGGCACAGGAAGCGATGATTCACCATCCATTATCCTCGCTTGGTTAACAGAGTTCCCTTTATTTAACGCATATAGGAAAGATAACCTCAAAAAAGTTTTGGAATTTCAAATTATCTTATCTGTTAATTGCAAAATTGACCAGAGTCATTTGTTAAGAAAGTTTTGGAATTTCAAATTTATCTTATCTTTCAATTGAAAATTTGACCATCGTACTTTGTTCTTTTGCTTACCATTTTAAGTTTTAAGCAGATACAAAAATTTGAAACAAAAATGTTTTAATGAAAAAAATAAATAAATAATAAAGTACAACTAAAATGGTATTTCAAATCTTTCAAAGCTTGCAATCTAAAGAGAAACATATACAGTACTAATAATAAACATATTCATGAATCTTCTTGTGAGTTTACTTGCTAGGGTTTGGAGAGGAGCTGCAACGACAGGAGCGTCCAAGCAAGGCCGCCATGAATGTGCCTTGGGGTGGGGAGTCGGCTCCCTCCATTCGATTTCTGCTGATGAAGCCTTTAGGAAGCTCATCAATAGCCAAGGTAAGAAAATTTCCCCTCCCAAAGTCCCAAAATTCATCAAGAAATTAGATGCCATTCCGGAAATAGCATTGCCATAGGAACAACCCATCAAGATCGCCCTGGCATTGGTAGAAAGAGGGTTAGTAGGCTAGTTTATGGGGCTATGGCCTTCAGCAAAAACTACAGATGACTGGATCCAGAGGAACTGGAGGCCCCAACTTCAACACAGTGTAACCTACTATCCAGTGGGAAGGGGCTTCTTTATCTTTGAATTTATTTCGAAAGAAGACCATGATCTGATCTTCAAAAGTGGACCCTACTTCATGGGGACTGAGGGCCTGTATCTTAACATATGGACGCCTGACTTCGATCCCTCTATGGATGTCCCCAAAGAGGTCCTGGTCTAGGTAAGATTACCAAACCTCCCTGTCCATTGTTGGAACTATCAATCCTTGTAGAAGATTGGAAACAGCCTAGGGTGGTTCATAGACAAAGCGGATAATAAAGCCCAATATTCCTGTGCAAGAATATGTGTGGAGGTAGATCTTGAAGCCGGACTCCCAGAAGCGATAAAGTTAACAGTAGGATCATGGTACCACTATCAAAAACTGGATTATGAGCAACTATCATTCAAGTGTAGGAACTACAATGAACATCGACATTTCTAGAGGAACTGACCCAAATCTCAACCCGTGGAGAAGGAAAATGTAGAAGGATGGTAGAAGGTGAAGAATGGCAAGTCACCCCCAAAGTCAAAGAAGAAAAAATCTCTAGAACCTGCGAAGAAAATCCAACCTATCCCAGAAGTCACAAAAGGCCCAAAGGAAGCTTCAACTTTAGCAAAAACTCCCGAAGTAGCAAAATCCCAAGAAAAAGATCTGAAGGCCACTGCTGAACCTGGTCCGTTACCTAAGCCAACGAATACAGAAGAGCCCTAAAAAACGCAAGAAGATCATGTCAGTTTCAACTCCGAGTCTGGAGGGGATTTGGATGGCGGAGCCACGGAAACAAGCAGCTCTCACGAAACCCCAAAAAGGCCCTTGAGAGGAAGGGAACTCGAGAAAAAGAAATTAGAAGAGTAGTCCTATTGGGACATTGGCAAGGATCCCAACAAACCATCCCAGAAATGATAAGCACTAGAACCACAAGGAAGCAAGGTAAGGCTCCAAAAGGAGCTACTATGCCCCAAACTATTAAATAATGCAGTACGTCTCTTGGAATTGTAGAGGGCTTGGAAGCAAACTAAAAGAAGAAGCCATGAGAGATTTAGTCCACATGACATTGCCTGAGGTTCTCCTAATCCAAGAGACAAAACTGGAGGAAGCATATCTCCTCCGTGCTAGTAACTCATTTTGGAAAAAGGGCTCATAAAAAGCTGTAAGCGCAAGAGGGGCTTCAAGAGGAATAGGCACCTTCTGGGACACCTCAAAACTAGACTTGATCGAAGAATAAAGCAACACTTATTGGATCTTCACCAAGATTCTTCATAAATAATCTGGTCACCATGTAAATATGTTTAATCTTTATGTTCCAGTTTTGCTTTAAGAAAAGAAGACCTACTGGGACTCCCTAAAGTCCTTTCTTGTTGAAAAGTCAACAAGAAACATGTGTCTAATTTACTTTTCCCTTAAATAAATTGGACAATAAATATTAATCTATTATTTCATTCATAACTGAGTGAGTTGGATTTGTAACAGAATTATAAGTGTAGCTAAGTGAGTTAATCTCAGTTGTACTAGTTGTAACTAAACATACATTAGTGAGAGTTCAGTTAATCAGTGAACTCACATGCAACTAAAGATTCACCATGGTTAACTACATGCATGTCAGATCCAGTGGAGACCCAGTTGAGATAACAGGTGAAATGGACAGTTTGGCTATCATTTGTGATCTGATCACATATGCAGTGAATATGCTTATGAACATGTGCAAACTAGGGAATTTGTATCATTGTGATAATTCAAATTGCAGAGATTGTGCAGAGAAGGCAGGCTGTCTGGACACAGGAATTGGCACATGTATTTGTTGATTTGTGTATGACAGTGTGAGATGATTGTATTGTACTAAGAGCTCTTGGATTAGAGTTTTGTATGAGATTGTTTCATGATTCATGATATACATAATATATGATAGTGGGGTTTTTAGCTTTATGCTTTCCCGAAAAAACTTCTGTGTTATGTGTTCTTGATATTTCACTTTGTGATTGTGGTTGTGATCGTGGTTTAATTTTCCGAAAGAATAATAGTGGAAGCAATTATGTATTTAATAGTGGCGTGATTGTTAGATCAGGAGAACCGCATGAAATACTTAATTTGTATTGAAATTTCTACATTTCTTAACGTGGAAAATACTGGAAATATTGTAATCGTTGGAGATCTCAATGTAACCTTCTCGCTTTTTGAGAAAAAAGGGGGTTTCCCGGTCCAAGATCCAGTAAGAGAATGGGTAGAAGATCTCATCCTAGACTGGGATATGGAGGACATCAAGACAGCCCGAGGGAAGTATACTTGGTCAAACAAAAGATTAGGTCCAGCCATATTGCAGCCTAACTAGATAGATTCCTTGTCCAAACCTATTTTCTGACCCTTGGCCTTATGGCTAGCTCAAAAAGCCTTCCGAACTATACCTTAGATCACAAACCCATAATGTTAACTCTTGCTCCTAGGGAAAACTTGGGCGCTATCCCTTTCTGTGTCAGCCCCCTGTGGATCAACCAGGAAGGATTCGAGGAGGTAGTTTTTGAGTCATGGAAAAGAAAGGTGACTAGTTCCCCCTTTTTCATTTGGGAAGAAAAACTTCGAGGACTCAAAAAGGATCTCAAATCTTGGGCCAAAAACCTCATCTCACCCACTTATGAGAGGAAACAAATCCATAAGGCCTTGGACCTTCATCAACTTTGTTTAGAAGACTATCCAGTGAACCAGGACTTACTCTCCCAAGAGGTTGATCTCCAAAAATCCCTCCATCAGGCTTGCAGAACAGAAGAAGAATACTGGAGAGTGAAATCAAGAAGTCTTTGGCTCCAAGCAGGGGATAAGAACACTACATATTTCCACAAGTATGCAGAGGCCCAAAATAACTACAATACGGTCACTGAAAATCAATTGCAAGGCCAAGATATCAAAGAGTTTGAAGGAATCAATGAACCGGCCCACTCCTTCTTCAAGGACATGTTTTCTTCCCCGGAAGCTGGCCCTATTGATTTGTTTCATTACCCTCTCTCCACGGTTTTGGAGCTGGTGGGGAATGAGGAAAATCAAAAGTTGACAGCCCTGGTAAGAACTCAAGAGATTAAAAGAGCCTTAAATCACATGGAGCCTGACAAAGCCCCTGGTCCAGATGGATTCACAACTTGGTTCTACAATTCCTGCTGGCCTATTATTAAGGAGGACCTTCTGAAAATGGTCAATAAATCACAGAACTATGCTAAGTTGGAAGGAAGCACCAACTCGTCCTTTCTAGCCTTAATCCCCAAAGAAAAAGGAGCTAACAATTTCAGCAGATTCCGACCCATCTCTCTTTGCAACACAGGCTACAAGATCATCACAAAAATAATATATTACTAACTAAAGAAGATGCTCCCAAGTATTATCTCGGAAAATCAAGGAGGATTCATAAAAGGGAGGCAAATTCTGGATAATATCATCTTGGTTCAAGAGGCCATTCATTTGAGCTACTAGAGGAAAGAGAAAGGTATGATAGTTAAACTTGATCTCGCTAATGCTTTTGATAAAGTTCGCCATCACTTCCTTTTTGCTATTATGAATAAGTTAGGGTTCGAAAAAAGATTCATAAGTTGGGTTAAGGTGTGCATATCCATTCCTTGGATTGCTCCACTGGTAAACGGTCGCCCAGCTGACTTCTTCCAAGCCTCAAGGGAGTTAAGACAAGGCTGCACCCTGTCTCCTTTGCTCTACGCCATCGAAGCATCTATGCTCAGCTTCCAATTAGACAAGATTATTCAGATCAGGTCTCTGTTGGGACTAAGAATGGTCTCTAATGTTAAGAATATCAACCATGCACAGTTCGCTGATGACACCTTCTTACTAGGAGGATCCAACAACAACACTGCAAGGCACTTTAAAATAGAGCTAGATGCGTATAAATAAGTCTCACGTAGTGAAATCGGTCTTCATAAAAGAAATATCTTTGGCTAGAACTGCTCGCCTCGAGAAATGCTTGACATATCTAGAATCCTCGAAATGGAAGGCACCATCACTTAGGACTCGATTAAGTACTTGGGCATCCCCTTATTCAAATCATCCCCTAGAGTGATTCACAAGTTACCTCTCCTAGATAAGCTGAAGATCAGAATCCAGTCCTGGGGGGGAAATTGGTTAAATATTGCAGAAAAAGTGGTGTTGATGAAGTCTGTCCTCTCTAGCCTTCCTATTTACAAGAATTCCATCCTCCTAGATCCTAAAACGATAATGCTCAATATCGACGGGATGTTGTGTCATTTCCTATGGGAAGGAGGCAGGAACAGTGAAAGGAAGCTCCATCTAGTTAGCTGGGTCAAGATTAAAAATCCTCTCCATGAAGGTGGCCTGCAAATCCGAGATGTGGCCACCCAAAACCTTGTGATGGGGGATAAAATTCTGTGGCATCTAGTATCAGGTAAATTCTCCTGGAGCAAGCAAGTCCTCTGCAAAAAATACTTCTCAAGACATAGGGATAGATGCCTGGATCGTCCCCCAAAAGCCTTGAGAGGTTCTCCGATCTTTTCTCTCTATCTAAGAGAGCTTGATCACTTCAAAGCAAAGCTGACTTGGATCCCTGGCAATGGAAAGAAAATAAAGATTTGGGAGGATTATATCCTTGGCTCCACACCTCTCGATCAGATTGAAGGCCTCGAAAATATCAAAAGATGGCTTCAGAACAACAACTAGAGAATGCTCTGGGATATTTATGAATGGGGTCTAGATGAGGATCCTTCTTGGAAGAAGTGGACACTTGGGGCATACCCGGAAAGGTTGGAGGCAGAAGCCAATATCCTCCTTGAAGTCCTCCAAGGGAAATCACCTTAGAAGGCATGCATAAAAGAAAAAAGAGGATGGGGTGACTCCACTGGGAAATACTCAGCAGCTGTAGGGTATAATGCCATCCAAGCAATTCCTAATGTTCCTCCCGACCCAACTCCATGGAGAGCCTTATGGAATCACCCCTCTGTCCCCAAAATTGACATGTTCATTTGGACACTGGTACACAAAAGTGTCATGACGAGTGAAAAATTAAAGAGGAAAGGCTGGGAAGGGCCTTGCCGATGCCTGCTATGTATGGAGGCAGAAGAAACAACATATCATCTTTTCCTTGCTTGTGTGTTTTCAAGAGAGGTATGGACTCATTTCATAAACTCCTTGAACACCCTCTTGCCCCCTGCTGTGACTGAGATGATACGCAACTGGATGGATCTATCCCTGTTCTCTTTGGAAAACAAGAACCTCCTTAAAATTTGTTGGATGTGGCTCCCTAAGTTCCTTTTCTGGAAATTATGGATTGAAAGAAACAACAGAATCTCTCATGAGGAAAGTAGAACACCGCCTCAAGTTGCCATAAAAATAAAAGCCATGATGGTTGAAGTCCTGAACACTAAGCACTCTATCAAGAACTCAGAACCCCTAAATCCAGAAGAATATCAATGGATTAAAGAGTATGTTCCAAACCACCTTAGTAGAGGATCCCTCAAGAGCCCTCAAAAATCAAGTTGGGAAATTAGAATGGACGAGCAAGAATTTATCAAATGGCGTTTGTCTCTGGAAGAGCTCTACCTCTTCTTTGACGGGGCCTCGAAGGGGAACCTTGGTAAGGCAGGTGGGGGTGGGGTTATGCTCGATCCCTTGAGCAAGATAGAAATGGCCTACGCCTGGGGCCTCGGAACGAACAACAATAATCAAGAAGAAATTCTATCCCTATGGCAAGGGCTAAATTTAGCAGTTGATCAGAATGCTCATAATATGGTGATTTTTGGAGATTCTAAGATCATTATTCAGGCCATCATCTCGAAAAAAAAACCTAAGCATGTCCTTCTAGCCCAAGTCTATTCGAAGGTTTCTCTCCTTCTTTCCAATTTCATGAAAATTAAAATCTATCATATCCTCAGAGCTTTAAACTCACTAGTGGACGCCGAGGCCAAAAGAAGCTCTCTCTTGAGCAAGAGCACTCTTTAAGTGAATGGTGAAGACAATCTTTCACCCATCCCATGATTTCCAGTCATTCTTGACGATCATTATTTATCAGGTACAAGGATATTCCCCTTATGAAAAGATTCTGAAGTACAACAAAGAGAATCGTCCTCCAAATCTTTTAGAGTAGCATCCCATCACTCGTTGCCAGTAGACAAATCTTCGTTCAGAGATTCCTGGTACAGGTAAGGTCTGGGGGAAAACCCGTGATCCATGTGACTGCGAAGGATTGAAGGCTATAACTTGCAACTGGAAACTCTGCTAAGCATCATAAATTTTCTCCCCCACCATAGTCATCGCTCTGCCTCCCTCAAGTGGTTGGTTTCTCCATGGAAGGAAAACGAAGGAAGCTATGGCATCCTCCTCAACCCCAGAACTATCGTTGGAGGAAAGGATTACAAAAATGAAGAACAAACTTGACAGGGTCAAGGAACTGGTCAAGGAGAAGACCAAGCTAATGCTAAGCTTGGACAACATGGGAGAAAATCGTCAGGATTCACTAAACCAAGAGCTCGAATCCATCAGAGAGGATCTCACAAGCGAAGTCGAAGTAAACGTCAAAGATATTGCAAATGCGATAGGAGGAATGCGTCATCGGATCAACAAGTTATAAGTTCAGGTTGGAAAGTTAACCAACATGTGGCCCAAATACTCAAAGCTCCTGGAAAAATCCGAAGACAATTAGCCCCCTCTTCCACCCTCTTCCTTCTCCTCAAGGGTGCTCTTTGGTTCTCAGATCTCTGTTTCAAGTTACCTGATCCACTCTCGACAGATAAGTCATGATCTATTGGCACCCCTCGAGCTTTCCTGAATAGTGAACACTGGATTTTTGTAACAAAGCTACTGAGGCAAATGCTTGAACAACACACTAGTTTTGTTGTCTTGTTTACTGTTTGTAAAGTACCTGACAGCTTATTTGTCGGTCCGTAATCTATGAAAAAAATTTAACCATTTCTGTAAAAAAAATAAATAATAAACATATTCATGACTACAAAAAGTTTAAAAATATTTGAACTTGGACTATAAAAGTTTCAAATATATTTTAACTCACTTAGATTAATAGATTACTTGAACTTCAAGAGAAGAAATACCATCTTTTTTCTTGGGGAAATAGAAACCTAGCTAAAACATTTCCACCAAATTCATTTCAAATTGCAAGCCATTTGTAATGTTGTTGTTTCCCTCAACCCAAAGTTTACATCTAGCCTTCTTATATTGAGTAAATCAATGAATTGTAAGCATACTGGGAGTAGGGAAAAATCAAATTCCATTTACTATTTCATTTACTCTTTGAACTAACCTTTTTCAAGTCTAAGATTTGGTATATACATGTCAAATACTTCTTAAAATTAAAAAAACATCCATGGGAGCACTCAAATTCCAGGTCTACTTCCAATTGTTTATCTGATATGTAAGCAACTCAAGTGGGTTTAATGATTGAGAAGGATGTTGTCTAAACTTTCTAATTTATGGTTTCTTTCCCCGGCCACATAAATTTGGACAAATTGCAATTTGCATTTTTGAATGCATAAATGGATTTAGTCTGCCCTGAAAACCCTTGGGGAACTAGGATTATAAAGACTTAGCCACTCAAATTTGCAGATCCCTTAAAATAGCCAAAACTTATAATGTTGAGATTATTTGTTTCTTTTTAAAAGATGTTTCCTCTTAGAAAATCACATATTCAAATCCAAAAAGGATAGGATATGTACACCTCTATATACTTTAGCAATCAAAATAAATGTCGTTCGGAATAAAATCACAAAATATCTAAAATAATTTGTTTTAAAAATAGTTTAATAATAATAATTAATAATTAAATATATTATTGATTTATTTTTCATTTGATGAATATAACTTAAAAACAAATTAAAATTAAAATATTAATTTTATTTCAAAATTTAGAAATAAGTTTTTCCATATATATTTTTATATGTGTAAATATTATTTTAATATTGATACTTTTGAGAGTGACACAACAATAATACATGAATTTTTATTAACACCTTGTAATAAGAAGTTTTTCAATAAATAGTTATAAATTCTTGTGAGCTTGGGGCCCATCCTTTATATTCTTGTACAACTATTCATCCTATTTAATTTTTGGTTCCTTTCCCTAATTCTTGCATTTTCAATTGTTCCTAAGTTCATTGGTGTTTCTATGTTCACATTGATTTCACTAGGGTTTAATAGAAGAATTATTATACACCCACCTACGTTCCAATCATGGTCCTAGTCAAGTCATTATGTTTATTTGTCAATCTCCTTAGTAAAAACAAAAAGGAGAATCAATTTTTCGACACTTTTTTCATTTGTTCATATACAAATAGACATATTGATAGATAAATAAATGATGAGTTAATTGACTCATTTGTATATGTTGAGGTGAAAGAGAGTTTAATAATTTTGTGCATGATATTCTTAGATTAGAACCAAGGTAACAGCATTGCATATTTCATTAGTGGAGAGTGAGGAGTATTATGACACTAAAAGTGGAGTTCACTCATTGAAAGTGAAAGGAACATATGTGATTGATCATCCTTTTTTAGATCTTACTTATGTGGCAGAAGATTTAATGACCATTCTTGCACTTCCCTCTTTCTTTTTTCTGATAGTTAATCAATTTCATTTTATTTTTGAACTAATATGTTGTGGTTGAATTTTGAAGTGATATTATATGTGCAAGATACTTAGGAATTGATACTAAAGATAGTGATCAAGGGTGTTCCATGATGATGCAACATCCTAGTTTTTCAATGAAAACTCAGTTACACAAGCAACTGTGGTTTTCTATGTAAGACACATGTTACTACCGTTTAATCACTCTTGGTGTATTTTTACTTTTGAAACATATGTGACATTTTAGGATCATGCTTATGTTTCTCACATGCACATTTATCTTATCATCTTGAAGTTAGTTCTCTCTTAGTGATAACAAAATATTTAAGGAAATGAGTAAGGTTAGACATAAGAAATTAATGTTGAAAAAGCACAAGGATAGATTTCTTCTATGCATTATTAATTTTTTTTAATATGCATATGTCTTAAAAATGAAAGAACTTGTAAAGACAAATTGATGAAGAAAGGAGACTAGAGTGGTCTATCATGTTGTGTTGTTCTAAAATATTCTTCACTATCCAAACTGATTTAATATGCAAGAATAGACCATTATGATTGAAACTAATTTCTTCAAGCACCAAATGGATGGTTTTATGTGATTCTTCTCACATATTATTGAGAATGGTGGTAAATGTGTCTTATGAACCAAAAATAATATAAGAACATATGATATTATCATTAGGGAACTTGGTTGTTGGTAGGATTATTCTTTGAAATTGTATGGATGAACTCTTGAGATGATATGCTATGTATCCCCAACAGTTGTGGTTACAAACATATGAGGGATGTGATCTGGATTATTTTGAGAATGACATGAAGGAAAAAATATAACAGATATATAACAAGAAGATAATATAGATATTGCAAGGAACATAGTAATACAATAAAACTCATATTCTATTAATGATTGTCTCGAATACAAAAGACTATAAAATTGAAGGCACACAAGCTAGATAGAATGGTGATAGCTTATATTTGAAGAGAGATGTCTCATGCACTCTTATTCATAAGAATTTGATTACAATGAGGCTCCAAAGAAATTTTTAACATAAATATTAAATGAGAAAACCCTAAACATCTAACCGCAGAATATGAAACGCCAAAAGGTTTGTGGGCGTCAATGGGGGTAGTGGATATGTCAACTTCTCGAGGGTGAAACTTTTGCATACGATCTTTGTTTGGGGTGATCGACACCTTGTCAAAAAGGTATAACCAAGGATTACACCTTATGAATGGCCCAATACATACCAACAACCATATATTAGGCATTGTCAAGTAAAAAAAAAACTCGTTTAAGGCCTCAAAATGACCTCATAAGTTTGGGACTTGAAAAACTGTAATAAAACTACCAAGATGGAAGTTATAATTTGAGCTAGTGGAATAGGTGGGTCAACACTGATGTCGACTTGGATCATTCCTCCCCCCTTAGGAATAAATAGTCTCCATTGCATCAAGTCCCTCCATGATATGGGGAAACTTCTGTAGAATCTGACTCCTGGTGAGCCACTTGCCTTGATGAAGAAATTTTCGTGCTTTGACAACCTGATATAGTTGGATGTTCTGTTGGCAAGTTACCTTTGTATTGGTGTCTATGATCCGATCAATTGTGTCATTTTCAATGTATTCAGGATTGAGTTTTATAGGGGCCAAGTGCTCGGGTGCATATGAAATGTCTAGGAGAGCTGGAAAATATGGTCGAAGCAGTTCCATATTAAATACTGGGTCCAAGCCAAGGAAAGGAGGAATACTTGATTTAAAATATTTCTCACCCACAACCTTGGTTATGGTGTAAATCCCATATCAGAGTGGGCGTAGCCTCTGATGGTGTCCTTTGAGGTGCTCTTTCTACAAATGCAACCATACATTATCTCCCACTTGAAACCGGTGTGGTACCTAATTTTGATTGTGGCACTTCTTGTACTTGGCATTGGATTTCTACAAAACTTCATGAACTTTTTGTAGGATGTGTTGTATTCGCTCAACAAATTTGGTTTCTCCATCATCCTTTGTCTAAGCATGGGAGGACTCTTCCTGTGAAACTGCAATGGGAAGAGCTACATCAATGGGGGCCAATGCTTGGAACCCCAAGCACACCCGGAAAACACACCATGTCTTTCCTTTCCATGCCTTTCCATGCAATGTACCAAACTTGTTACTATGTGAGAGTGTGAGAGGGAGAGAGAAGAAGACAAAGAAGGGAGGTAGAGAGAGAGTGTGTGTGAGAGTGTGAAAGAGAGAGAGATGAAGGCATAAAGGGGGGATAGAAAGAGATTTTGTGAGACTCTAGGAGGGGGAGAGAGTAAGACATAGAAGGGCGGTAGAGAGAGAGCGTGTGAAAGTGTGAGAGGGAGAGAGAGGAAGACAAAGAGGGGGGTAGAAAGATAGGTAAATGTAGGAGAGAGGGGTAGATGTAGGAGGGAGAGGATAGGTAGTTAGAG
>ML777587.1:414466-435913 GCA_009831015.1 Picea engelmannii | reverse complement strand
CGCGCCTCATAAATATACTCTCATTGATGGAGCCTGGTAATTTTTTGAGCTTGATAAATATATTTTCACTTTGATGGAGCCTCGTAATTCCTTTTTCCAAAATAAGTAGGTCCATTCAAGAATTTGATTATTATAATCTTTAGAGGGTCTATGTCATTAGAATTTTTTTCTTATGATTATACTGACATTCCCAAAGCAACAACGCCACACATGGTTTTCATCCCATTCCATTCGAGCAAAAAATTAAATTGAGTGGCTGCGATATATTGATGATATGTTCTTTCTTTTGTTAAATAAAGAGACTACAAAATGGACAAAATGGACTGTGAAATGTTTTTTACATCAGATCTAATTGCAAACGTAGACAAAACCACACACACGAGTGAGGCAGAGCTCACGGAACTTGATTTAATGAGAAACATAATATACATTTATAGATTAGAATCTACTCCTCTCAAAGTGGATCTCAAACCACCTTCACTTCAATCTCGGTATCAATGGAAAAAAAACTCTAAACTCTATTCTATTTTAATAGATTCTAGATATTTATTCACTATTCTAACATCCCCCTTTAATGGAAAAAATAATTTTCTACGACACCTAACTTGCTTCTAAAACTTTCAAACTTGGGTTTACCAAGAGGTTTGCTAAATATATCAGCCACATTATCATTGGTATTACAAAATATCAAATCAATTTCATTTGATTAAATCTTCTCTCTCACAAAGTGATGTTGTAGCTCAATGTGTTTTGATCTTGCATGATATATTAGATTGTGTGACAATTTGATAGCACTTTGATTCTCGCAGTTGATTCATGTTGGGCCATTTGGCTCCTCTTCGACATATGCAAGAATTCTTCGTAACCAAACAACTTCACAGGTCAAGGGTTTATACTCAGATTCTGTTGACGACAAAGAAACAATAGGTTGCTTCTTGCTACTCCATGATACAACCCCTTATCCTATATAAAATGCATAGCCTGAGGTAGATCTTCTATCATGAGGCTTTCCTGCCCAATTTGAATCAGAAAAACCTATTAGATCACCATCAAATTCATTAGTATACATAATACCAAAATTTATTGTTCCTTTCAAGTATCAGAGTACTTTATTTGCAACTTTGTAGTGACTCTCTGAAGGCTTAGACATGAACTCTGTAAGGATGCTAAGTGAGTATGCAATGTTCGGTGTCGTAGTGGTGAGGTAGTTCAGAATTCCCACCAACTAACGATATAAAGTACCATCGACCTCTTTAGATCCATCTTCACTGTACAACTTTGCATTGTGTTCTAAGGGACTTGACATAGCTTTACATTCACTCATGTTGTAATTTCTAAGAATTTCTTTTGTGTATTTACTTTCAATGATCAATGTTTTACCAGCCTCTCTCCAAACGTCACTTCCTAAACATTAATGCAATTCACCAAGATATTTCATTTCAAATTCTTGACACAGCTGGATTTTAATCTCTTCAATTAACTTGCTTACACTGCTTGTAATAATGATATCATTAAAATATACAAATATTAAATCAACATTTCCTTCTTCATCTTTCTTAACATACATGTTAGGATCAATTTTTCTTTTCACAAACCCATTCTGATAAAAGAAGGCATCTATATTTACATACCAAGATCTCAGTGTGTTTTTCAAACCATATAATGTTTTCCTTAACCTGCAGACTAGATGCTCATGTCCCTTCTTGACTAACCCTTTAGGTTGAACCAAATAAACCTCTTCTTTTAAACTAACTGATGTATTTTCCAATTATGTTTTGTAGCTAAGGAAATTCGTACTTTAATTGTATTCAATTTAGCTACTGGTTCAAAAGTATCTTCGTAATCAATTCCCTCCTTTTTTGAATATCCTTCTGCAACTAATCTTGCCTTATATTTATCAATTCTACCATCTACTTTAAATTTAAATTTATACAACCATTTTCTTCCAATACAGACTTTGTTTTCAAGAAGTTCAACTAATTCCCATGTTTGATTTTTCATAAGGGAGTCATATTCATCATTCATAGCATTTATCCACTCTTCATGTTCTTTAGCTTGATCATAGTTTGCAAGTTCTACAACAATCATTACATGAGACATCAATGCATAATTTGAGTTTGTCGTGATGACCCCCTTGGTCCTTCACTGATTTGATCTCGTCTCTTGCAATATGGTGACTATTCTCCACTTGATGTATCCTAACTTCTTGAAGTCTCCATACTGCTTCCATTATGTTCTCGAACCTGTACCTGTTCATGTTCCTATTTAACCATTGCATCTATTTTGACATGTTCATCACTATGATTATGCCAAGCATCTGCATCATTCATTGTATCAACTCTATATGCATTCTCATGAAACATTACATCTCTACCTGCAAACAGTTTATGTGAACTGGGATCAAACAATTTGTATTCTTTTTAATGAGTACAATACCCAATAAAAACACACTTGATTGACTTTTCATCAAGTTTTCTTCTCTCATCCTTTGGAATATGTGCAAAGGAAGTGGATTCAAATACTCTTAAATGACTGGCATCAGGTTTATAACCATAAATAATCTCAAAAGGAGTTTGGAAATATAATTTCTTAGTCGGACTTCGATTCTTTAAATACACTACAATATTAACGGCTTCTGTCCAAAAACCATTAGAAATGTTTTTACCTTGAAGCATACTGTGAGCACACTCCACCAGTGTTCTGTTCCTTCTGTCAACAACACCATTTTGTTGAGGTGTAGGAGGTACTGGAAATTGTTATTGTATCCCATGAAATTTACAATAACTTTTAAATGCACCTGATGTATATTCACCACCTTGATCATATCTGAGAATTTTAATACATTTGTCTGTCTATTTTTCAGTCATAGTTTTGAATTCTTTAAATTATTAAAATACATCACTCTTTATCCTTATGAAATAGACCCATGTATATCTATATCTATCATCAACAAAAATAAGAAAGTAGGAAGCACCACCAAGTGACCTAGTTTGCATAGGTCTCCATACATGAGTATGAATTAATTCAAGAACATATGTTTGTCTTATCTCTGTATGAATGGGAAACTCCTATCTATGTTATTTACCAAGTGCACATGCTTCACATGGAAAATGATCATTCTTCATAACATAATTACCTTCTAGAATAGTTTTCCTTTGCAACAACATCAAATCATTGTAATTTAAGTGCCCATACCTATGGTGCCATAACTCTTCTGTTGACATTGTTGTGGATGTCAATGCAACATGACGGTTCATTGTCACATCCAAGTTATACAATCCACCAACCCCGGTACCTATGGAAACAACCTTGTAGTGATTCTAGATATCTTTCACAACACACCTCAACTTACCAAATTCCACTGTTAGATTATTATCGATGATAATTGAAACAGATATCAAATTCTTTTTAATAACAGGAACACACATCACATTATGAATCTGTTTCAATTGCCAATTAGGTAAGTTCACACTTATTACTCGGTAGCCTTGGACTTTATGTGATTTGTTATCTCCTAAGTAAATGTGTGTGCCATTAATTTTCTCATAATATTCATCATACCATTCTCTATTACAGTTCATATGAGTTGATGCACAAAAATCTATGAACCATTCATTCACATCACGAGTTTCAACAGACAACGCAACTTCAGACATAAATAACTTAAGATTTTTAAATCCATCATTGACTGAAGTGTCGTGTGCCATCAATTTTCTCACAATATTCATCATATCATTCTCTATTATAGGTCATATGAGTTGATGCACCATAATGTATGAACCATGCATTCTCATCATCAATTTCAGCAGACAACGCAACTTCAGAAATAAAGAACTTAATATTTTTAAATCCATCATTGACTAAAGTGTCTTTATGCACACAATTTCCATTATGGATTTTATATCTCTGATTTGATTCATGATTCTTTCTTCTATATAAATCTCTAGAAATATGTCCAAGTTTTCCACAATATTCACATTCAACACTTCTCTTAACATAAGAATCAGTATGTGTCATACCTTTCTGCTTTGCTAGAAACCAACCTTTGTTATTTTCCCATGGTTTACCTTTTGCAATCAAGGCCAAATATTAGCCACTTGAGTCCTAATCATATTTCTTCATTCTTTCTTCTTCTTGAAGGAGGATACCGACCAATTCATCAAACATAGGGGGTGTTGGTCTAGTTGAGAGTGCTAAAATGAAGACCTTATACTCTTGCACTAAACCCTTGAAAGAAATTGTTACTACATAATTACTGGAAACCTTTTCACCAATGTCACCCAACTTATCACTTAAATCTTTAATTCTGGATACAAAATTACTTATGTTTTCATTGGCTTCCATTTTGATAGATAGTAGCTTAGTTTTTAAAAATAAGATCCGGTTTGCATTAGAGGTTTCATACAAACCTTTGAGAATGTCCCACATCTCTTTGGAAATTTACAACCCCTTATATGAGGAATGTTTTTTTCCTGTATCGACATCCGCAACAACACTTCCTCTTTCATCTCTCACCTATCCCAATTTGGAATTGAGGCAACAACAATGGGTTTGGGCTCATGACCTTTGACGATTGTCCATAGGTTATATTCCTTGATAATAGTGGTCATCTTAAGCTTCTAGTTTACATAATTCTCACCATCAAGTTTAGCAGACTCATTTAAATATGAATCATCAAGAGGTTTTCCATTTTCTTCAATCAAATAATTGAATGATTCTTCACCAATTTAAAGAAGCAATAAAGAAATGACTGATACCTTGCAGGATCCTTCTCTTCTATAGACCAGATCCTTCTCAACAGCCTCGAATGATCATATTCAATCAAATACCAAATTGCAAACACTGAACCAAATAGAAAATATTGAACATGCACACTCACAATAGGTGCAAACACAGATCGAATGGTGATATCAAGTCGAGGAGGGATCTAATGTCTGATCAAAGGAGGGATATGCTATCTGATCAAAGGAGGGATATGTTGTGTGATCACATATCAACCAGGGGGGATATATGTACTATAGATCGCACGAGGAGGGTCCCACACCTTCACATAGGCTCTCACGTGGGCTTGGTGGTACGTTGCAATGAATATCCACATCATACAGTGAACCCAACCCATCCACACTCCAGCTCATAGCTCCCTTCACAATCCACACTCCAGCACTAGAAGGAAGACGCCACACTCCAACTCACAGCTCATAGCAAGGTACATCACTCCACGTAGGCAATAGCAGGCTTCAACTTGTTGGACATGCCTACCACACTTAGAGGGGGGGTGAATGAGTGTGGGGCTCTTTTTCCCAAAACCTCCCTCTTACACAAAACTCCTTAGTTAGCATTCAATATTTTACTCATTACTCATTGTTTTCATTTAAACTAGTTAGATGTGAACACATATCAACAACATATATCAACAATATATCATCAACAAGTCATCACCACAAGGAACACAAAGAACACAAGATGCATGTACAATTTTCTTTTTATTACAGACTACAATCCTTGGGATTTTTCAGCAACAACTGAATAGAGTACAACTCTACAAGAGCACCAGCTCTATAATTCAAGAATCCACTTACACACTCGGCACCAACTGCGATGAGGAAACAATCCTCAAAAGATATCAATCTGTAATAGGTACATGACATGTCAGTAGTACAACCCACGTGTGTATGTGCCCTGGCTCACTACATTCGATGCATGTACGTGGCCAGTGTATACAAAATCATGCGTATACCTTCTGATCTATTAGGTTTTATCCTTCAAAATCAATTCAAATCATCTGCAACCAATTTATCATTCTCTTCTATATCTCACTGTCGAAACTCACCACCAGCCAATCACAACACATACAAGCTCTCCAATAGCTTACTCATGCTCCACAACCAATCAATATGAATGCTACTCAATCATGCATAAACAATCAACATTGTATAGCCATCATATCAGTACTAAACCATAGGAGTTTTGCTCACTCCATCAACCAACATAAAGCACATCATAGCAGCCATACCAAGAATTCCCTAAGCATTCACAACACAACAAGCAATATTATCCATCAAGACAATAATGTAACCATACCAGTGTCTCACTTACAGATCTCAGCCCATAGAATGAATATTTGGAACCTTCTTCAGTCGTCAACAACCAGTCATCAACTCAAACACAAATCTTCATGATTTTATCCATTGTATGCTCCATGGCCCATTGCAGCTCACGTAAACCTCATAAGCTAGGGTTTCTGAAGCTCTCACACTTTTTCCATCAAGATCTCCGATATTGCTGAAACTTTGATGCATCCATGAGATCCTTCTCACGCTCTCTTTCTCAGAATAGATATTCAATCATGCTCAAGAGATCCACACCAAAGATGCTCTCACAAGAAGCTCTCCATGAATACTCCAAAATATAATCTCACAAGAAGCTCTCCATTGATCCACACAAAGGATGATTTGCAAGAGTCCATAGCTATCTTACTTATACTTTCATCCTCTAGGTCACTTAACCCATTTTTAGGTCACTTAACCTATTTTCCTTATTTTAGGGTTAACCACTTTCCATAAATAGAAAGTGATCCAATACTTTATCATTTAAATATGCCTTCTTGATTTTGTCACCTTACTTTATGATTTATTGATTTTTTCACTTCTCTTTATTATTTAAATAATACACCTTGACTTTGTCACTTTACTTTATCATTTAAATAATGATTTCTTCTTTTAAAGCACTTTGACTTCTTTGACCTTGTGGGCTTCAAGCCAACATGTGAGGGTCCTCCAACTTCGTAAGGCCATAACTCTCAAACTGTGAGGAGTTATGTGACATTACACATACCACTGGAAATGCCATGACAAGAACTATCCATATAGGATAGTTTCACCAAAAAATTCATTGATCTTCATCTCATTATTCCACATACAAGCATGGGTCCTCTAGCCATTCTTCTAGGATAACTCAATCAACAAAGTGTCTTCCCGTGAGGGATTTCACCATAATGGGACCACTTTGGAGTTCATCCATTTGTGCACCTTATCAAACATGATAAGACTATAATGATTCATCTTTACATCAATCCACCACTGCATCATATACATCAAATATGCATCATGTATCAATGACAACTCATTAATCCATCTTCATCTATGTATTCTTATCAAGGACAATACATATTATATTAAATCAATCAATCAATCCTTTGACATCAATCAATCAAACCATTGGCATCAATGACAACATGATCCAACAATATCCCCCTTTGTCATTGATGACAATACCAACATTGATGTCAACACCAATTACCAATTATTGATGTCAACATGTAGATAAGACATGCTCTACATCAATAGTCAAGGTGACTATCTCTCCCAAATGTGACTATATCTCCCAATTAATAATCATCAATCACATAAATGTGACTATCTCTCTCCCTTTGACATCAATGGAAAAGGGCCATCCTCCTCTTGGGGTTCCTCCCCCTGCCTGAGTGTGTTTGATCTTCCTATGAATAATCTCTCCCCTTTTGAAAAAGGGATATCACTATGATGTAATGCTGAAGATACATCGAACATACTCCCCTTGTGACCATCGCTCCCCCCAAAATTATGCTTTTGTGCTCTTTCTTCAAATATAGGGCTATTTTCTAAGTATGCATCTCATAAATATCTCCTCCTATAATTATGGGAAGAAGAATGACTCCTCCTATGGGTATGTCTCCCCTATCTTTTCTACAAGATGAACATTGTGCTACCATATAACAATCCTTGGACCTGTTCATGCATCAAACTCATGACATACCAAGCATCATGAAGAAAAATATATGTCAACAATGAAATAAACAATCATGAGAAAAATATCAACCAAGTACATCCTGTACAAAATGTGTGCTCATCATGCACAACACTTATGTACATCAACCATGTACATCAACATCATACAATGTGCCAAAAGACATCATCCATGGAATGTATCAATCATATGCCTCTATCAACATGCCAACATGTGTATCTACCAATATGCCAACCATGGACATACACCAATATGCCAACCATGTGCATCGACAAATATGCCAACCATGTGCATCCACAAATATGCCAACCACATGCATCTATCAACATGCCAACCATGTGAATCTATCAATATGCCAACCACCAACATGCCAAACAATGTATCATATCAGTCATGATATGTCTCCATCATGAACTAAGTACCATAACCATGTATCAAACAAATACCAATTGTTGTGCTAATCAAGTAATACCAATGGTGTACTATCATGAAATAACTACAGATCATCAATGATTTACAACATGATCAATTTTTCAACCACATGTCCCAATGTGTAGCCCATCCATATGTTGCATGCATCAAGATTTGCAACAAGTAAGCTTCCAATACATCATCAATATATATCACATAACCAAGGTGTCATAACTTCACTGTCATAACCAACATTGTTCTTCAATAGAAAAGGCATCAATCCAAACTCATGGGTTACTTCCATGCACCCAAGATTTTATTTTACATAATCCAATAGATGAAAATTTAAACCTACAACACATAGTGTCAGAACTTGCAACAAACAATGTCAGACCCTGTAACACAAAGTTATACCATCACATCAAGATGCAACCCATGTGCATTGCCATTTTCCCAAGGCTTTACCACAAATACATGGTCTGCTACACAACAACTCGTGTATGTACGTGACCTATACAAGGTCAGTCTGCGTATGTACGCGACTGAGACCACTATCACATGTGTATGCCTCAGTATATGGCACTTTTGAACTTCCCTTCAGTCTTTCATTATGTTCTGGATGCTCTGTCTTTTTCACCCACTTCTGTAGATGTCCCTACTCCTTAGAACTTGAGCTCTGAGCATCCATATTTTCAAAGTTGTCTCCCTTTCTTACTTCATTCCTTCTTCTAGCCATGCTATGTGAAGTCCTCATCATGGAATTTCTTCTTGTGTTCCAACACTCTTGGGATTTGTGTCCAAATCCACTACAACTGTAGCAATCAATGGTGTTATAGTGAACAACAATGTGTCCTACTTGATCACATGTCCAACACCTCATGGTGTTATAAAATATTCCATTATATCTTCTGTCATAATATCTACATTCAAAATATTTGTGACCATATCCATTACATGAATAACAGTGCCCATGAAAAATACTTTCATACCTTTTTTTTGGTGTCCCAAAGATATCTTCTTAATGTCTTCCTTGTTTTTTTCTTTTGAAATTTTCCTTTCCTTGTGTAGATGGTTTCTTTGCAACATTGCCTTCCTTCTTTGATGGACTTACCTCATGCTTCTTTGAGGTGCTTTCTCTGGCATGAGTATATTCTTCTTTGTATCCAAGTCTTGATTTATCACACGATGATCTTTGACTTTCCAAGATCTCATCCAAGATTCTTGAGATATTCAAGAATTTGTTTGACTTCTCTACCTTCTTTCTAAGGTCAACAACTTCAGCCTCTAACTTATGACATGACTCTTCATTTTCATTTATTTGATCCTTCAATAGTTCCTCTACCCTTTTGGCTTCTTCAATTTGCATCTTGATATGAACAATAGTTTAAAAACTTTTTCTAATCTCATCATATACCTTCATATATATTTTTTCATTCTTTAGTCTTGTGATCTCGTCTTCCTTTTCTTCTAACTGAGTCCTACTACCTTCTTCTAGTTCTTTTTGCATTTATTTTAACTTCAAGATGTGCCTTTGATTCTTCCTAAGAAACTTATTAGTGTTATCCGAAAGATAGTTATAGTCTATATAATAATGATCCTTGCTATATCTATATAAACCCTGTTCAACTTCCTTTTGAATTTCTAATAGATTTTCTTCTATTCATTCCATGGGATAGCTACCATCAAACTTTACACAAACTATTTCTAGATCTTCTTCTTCACTTGAGAAAAAATCAACATCATCACATTTTGAATCATTGCAATCAAGAGTCTTTGAGGATTCTTTACCTTTATTTGAAGTATCTTCAATATTTTCCTTTTTGCAAAAATTATCACATGATTCTTTGCCTTCATTTGAAATGTCTTCAAGATCTTCATTCGTGCTAACATCATCACTTGATTATTTGTCTTCATTTGAAAAGTTTTCAAGATCACATTTAGAGATAATGCATTCAAGAGTTTTTGGATATTCTTTACCTTTGATAATCTTGATGGAGTTGTCTTCAATATCTTCCTTCTCCTTCTTGCTTTGATATGTCTCCTCTAGTTTTAGCCATAGATCCTTGGCGGAAGTGCATTGTTCCATGCTTTCTTTGATAGGGCTTGAGAGTCCACTAAGAATGGTCTTAAGAGCCAATGCATGATTCTTCTTTCCTTCCCTTTGAGCTGCAAAATTTGAATTGTTCTTCAACGGAACTGATCCACCAATGGTTGCCTTCCAAATAGCTACTCCCATTGTCTTCAAATACACTCTCATCTCTATTCTCCAAGTAGAATATTTTTCCTCATCAAGTATTGGAACTTAATCACCCATTTGTGTGTCTATGGATCTCCTTCAAGCTTGTTAAAGCTTGTAGTGAAGGATTTCTCTGATACCAATTGTTGGACAAACCTACCACACTTAGAAGGGGGGTGAATGAGTGTGGGGATATTTTTTCCAAAGCTTCCCTCTTACAAAAAACTCATTAGTTAGCATTCAATATTTTACTCGTTACTCATTGCTGTCATTTATAACCAGTTAGATGTGAACACATATCATAAATATATCATTGGAAAGTCATCACCACAAGGAGCACAAAGAACACAAGATGTATGTACAATTTTCTTTTTATTACAGACTACAATCCTTGGGGTTTTTCAACAACAACTGAATAGAGTACAACTATACAAGAGAACCAACTCTATAATGCAAGACTCGGCTTACACACTCAACACCAACTGAGATGAGGCAACAATCCTCAACAGATATCAATTTGCAATAGGTACACGACTTGTCAGTAGTGCATCTCGTGTTTATACGTTCCCTGGCTCACTACAACCAACATATGTACACAACCAGTGTATACAACAACATGTGTATACCTTCTGAGATATTAGGGTTTATCCTTCAAGATCAACTTAGATCCTCTGCAAGGAATTTATCATTCTCTTTTGTCTCTCACTGTCGAAACTGACTACCAACTAGTCACAACACATCCAAGATCTCCAATAGCTTACTCATGATCCACAACCAATCAATATGAATGCTACTCAATCATGCATAAGAAATCAACATACTATACCCATCATATCAGTACTGAATCATAAGAGTGTTGCTCACTCCATCAACCAACATAAACCATATCATAGAAAACATACCAATAATACCCTAAGCGTTCACAACACAAAAAGCAATAGTATCCACAAGACAATAATGTAACCATACAAGTGTCTTAGTGATATATCTGAGCCCATAGAATGTAGATCTAGAAACTGTTGGAGTATTCAATAGCCAATCATCAACTCAAACACAAATATTCATGATTTTATCCACTGTATGCACCCTTTCCACATATAACCCCCGTATGTACACGCCCTGGCCTATTACAACGCGCGTACACCTCATAAGCTAGGGTTTCTGAAGCTCTGAGAATTTTGTCGTCAAGATCTTCAATATTGCCGAAACTTTGAGGCGTCCATGAGATCCTTCTCACACTCTATTTCTCATAATAGATCTTCAATCATGCTCAAGAGATCCACACCAAAGATTCTCTCACAAGAAGCTCTCCATCAATACTCCAAAAGATAATCTCATAAGAAGCTCTCCATCAATACTCCAAAAGATAATCTCACAACAAGCTCTCCATTGATCCACACAAAGGATGATTTGAAAGAGTCCATAGCTATATTATTTATACTTTCATCCTCTAGGTCACTTAACCCATTTCTAGGTCACTTAACCTATTTTCCTTATTTTAGGGTTAACCATTTTTCATAAATAGAAAGTTCTCCAATACTTTATCATTTAAATATTCCTTCTTGATTTTATCACCTTACTCTATCATTTCTTGATTTTGTCACTTCTCTTTATTATTTAAATAATCCACCTTGACTTTGTCACTTTACTTTATCATTTAAATAATGATTTCTTCTTTTAAATCACTTTGACTTCTTTGACCTTGTGGGCTTCAAGCCAACATGTGAGGGTCCTCCGACCTGGTAAGGCCATTACTCTCAAACCGTGAGGAGTTATGTGACATTCCACATACCACCGGAAATGAAATGACAAGAACTATCCATATAGGATATTTTCACCAACAAATTCATTGAACTTCATCTCATTATTCCACATACATGCATGGGTCCTCCAACCATTCTTCTAGGATAACTCAATCTGCAAAGCGTCTTCCCGTGAGTGCTTTCACCATAAGGGGACCACTTTGGAGTTCATCCATTTGTGCACCTTATCAACCATGATAATACTATAATGATTCATCTTTGCATCAATCCACCAATGCATCATATACATCATCTATGCATCATGTATCAATGATAACTCATCGATCCATCTCCATCTATGCATTCTTATTAAAGACAATACATATTATATTACATCAATCATCAATCAATCAATCACTTGAAATCAATCAATCAAACCACTGACATCAATGACATCATGATCCAACACAATGTCCCTTCACGTGGGCTGTCACGCAAATACAGCAGTCGGTGCACTGACAAAAAATGTATCACGCGGTAGGAAACAACTACAAACGCTCCAAGTAGGGATAGCTACACCATTATACAACAACAACAACAAAAAATTAATTTCCTCGACAACGATTCCAAAATCCACACAACAACACACTACAAAGATACAATCGGTCCATTCAAACCAAGAGATGCACATCTCATGTACACGCCCTAAGATCGATGAAAAAATCCACTAAAAAATGAATGCAACAATGAAAAACATAGCTATGATGGTGACTGTGATATATGAGATGTGTGTAACATCCCCCAAAATAAATTATTTTTGTGTTTGAAATTTCTTAGGAAAATTATTCCATTTTTGGTAAATTTGAAATTGGAAATTTTTTGTCATTTATGGAAATTCCAAATTTTGAATTTGGTTAATTGTAATTAATGATTATGACTGTTGGGTAGATATCTAATTTGAACGAAATAACTACTTGACTATGACACTTGTATGAAACAAAATATTTTATAATTATTGCAGGAGGACAAATGGAACAACCATGTTGAAATCAACTGTCCATGAGTCCATGAGTGGGGAACATGTTGGAACTACCTCAGAGATGATTGTTACAAGTGGAAAATCAGGAATTTGGCCATTGGCAGCCCCTGCAAATTAGGGATTTGTAAAGCTGCAAAAATTCCCAAGGGGAAAAAGACCTAGGCATTTTTGGTTTTTGGGATATATAGCATATGTGGGGAGGCAGGACGCTGCCTAGTATGCTGGGGAAAATATTACGGATTGCTTATTGTTATGAACACTACTTCCCGAGGAGGAGTTCCGAGTTAGCCCTCATGGATTCATGGTCAGGCTAGGGGGTGAACAGGAAAAGTGATTTGGCTGCCCTGTTCTACGGTTGGGAGGAACGTGGTTGTTCCATTTGTTGTTCGACAAATTTTATTCAGATATGTCCACTTTCTCCTTTTCTATTTATATGTCGTGATGAATTATTGACTGATTGGATTTTTATTTGAGTTATATATATATATATATATATATATATATATATATATATNTTGTTATCAAATTATGAAGGAATCATATCTGTGGTTATAAGAATCTGAGTCCATTATTTTATTTGGAATTTCTATCACAATCTGATGCATCCAATATGAATGGTTATTTTATTAGTAGTCACCCTTCGAAAGAAAATTTGAGAATGTCTTTCGATCATCCCACACATTTATCTTTGAGCATTGACTTTGGTTTGTGTTTAGTTACCCTATCATATTTAAACTACTGCTATGATTAGTTATAATTATGTAGGAAAGTCACCATGTGAATTTGAAACACTTTTCAGAAAAACTAAAGTGTATATATATATATATATATATATATATATATATATATATATATATATATATATTATATCAATAGGTGTTGATGATAAATTGTGGAACGATTAGATCTAGTTTATCATATGTTTAAGTCTTGTACATAGTATCTAGAATGAATCGATTAACACAAACAAAGATTCTGGAAATATGGATCTATGAATTAGACTACTATTGTAATAAGATATACTGTAGGTGAAAACTTTTCAATAAATTGTATTGGAAAATTCAAGAATTATCTATTTTTCACAATGTAAATGAAATTGAATAATGTAGCCATGTACATACAACTATATGCTTACTAGCCTATACGTGAATGACTACAGAAACATATTAATTAAATTGAAATTTCATTCACGTCCATGCTAAATCAAAACAAGTAGGAACTCTATGTATGTACAGAATAAGGAGGAAGATATACATTCATATCCCACTGTAAGTAAGATACAGAGTCCGACTACTTATAAAACATCAAAGTGAAGTAAAAAAATATAGAAGCTTCATATAGATCAATATACATACAATCATATTCAATTATAAGTATAGACCTTTAGAAATGAATAAGTCATTTTCTATTCAGTTCGTAATTGTAAGTTGGGACTATACAAACTTTAGGTATTGAATATGCAATATAAGACGACAACCACGATAATTAATTTAAGTATAGGAAGAAACCAGAATGGCGAGAAGATACGAATAAAAATTATCTAACACTCATTACATTAATTCAAATATACAGGGAAAGTACCTGTACGTAACTTCAAAGAAGCTATTACATATATCATCCAGTCCAAAGAAAAATCAAGAGCACAATTAGGAAATTTCCTCCTTCCAGCTACTACAGTAAATTGAGTGAGTACTATAATTCATATCATTAACTGAGATTGAAATTGTGCCTTCACTGTGTGAACGCCTGAAGAGTTTACGAAAGGAACTCAAATACCTTTTGCGTCGAGGATAGGAATGCAACATTCCAAATTTTTGCGCAGATGAAATCTCTGCAAATTTTTACCATTAAATATTAGTATTTATATGAAAGAAAGGCAAACAAACACATCAACAAAATGATAAATGTAGTAACAGAGTATTCCAGAGTAATACTTAACTTATGACAAGAATTCTCATGTTCTTCCCTTGTCATTCCTGGCTGGATATGCGACCAGGCCAAGGGGGAATGGTCCAATGACTCCCTGATGGGTACCCTTGCATCAACATGGCCCATTATTAGTTTTGGTACCGAATCTCAAAATATATTAATCACGGAAATGAAACAATCGATAGTAATAGGTTTCTTTACCATACAAACGATATAAATCATGTTGTGCGAAGACAAAATATAATTTTTTCACACAGAACAAAGACTACCTTACTGTTGAGTTAAAAACCTCCCAGAACCAGATTACAGAGGGTATCTTTTTATAAATTCAACAATTGATACACAGATACCTTTCTACTGAATTGAAATGGTGTAGGTAGCGATAATGACAATAATGTCTGTAAAATCAAAAGTATAAATTCTAACCTTGTACAATATCTACTGCAAACAGATATCCAGGAAAGAAAAGAAAAGATACAATGGCAAATACAAACATTACAAAGATTTTTTTCCCCTGGAAACCCAAATCGGGAAAACCAACATATTCTATATTCACTCATTATGTTACAATGTTTACAATGAAAAATACATATAGGAGCCAACAGCATCCAAAACCCTAATCCAATGACCTGGATTAGTCCAAAACCCTAATTCCTTAACCAAAAATAGAAAACCATTGGCAAAGAAACCATGTGCCGAAAAACAACCTAAATATAATGCGGTCTCGATGCGAAAAAAAAAATTAGGGGGCGTTGCCCCTAAACCCCCACGCGGGGCGTTTCGCCCCCCTATGCATATGGTGTGAATTCTCAAACACTACTACTAGTGAAAAGAATATAACACATACCCAACATTCTCCCAATGGTTGTTTTCTTTTCACATAGAGGGTTATAGGGTTACATAGTCAACAATCCAGGGCAGCAATGCCCATGGATCCTCTACACCAAGAGAAATTCTCAGTGCTCATAGATTTTGTTAATGAATCTACAACATTCTTCACAGTGTCCACCTTCATCAACAATACTTTCTTTTCTTCAACCATGTCTCTCACAAAGTGATATTGAATATCAATATGTTTTGTCTTTGTATGATGAGCTGGGTTCTTTGCCAGAAAAATTAGACTCTGACTGTCACAATCTATTCTTATAACTTGTTGTACCAACCCAATACATAAACACAATATTTGTAACCATATTGCTTCCTTACTTGCACGAGTGGCTATAATGTATTCAACTTATGTAGTTGAAAGTTCCACTATAGCCTGTCTTTTGCTCATCCAACTTATTGCTTCTCCAAACAGGTCAAATACATACCCACTTGTAGATCTCCTATGATCCAGATCTCCTACCCACTCTGCATCCACAAATCCATATATATCCACCACTCTGTCCAATCCCAATCTTTCTTCATAGTACAATCCATAACTAGTAGTGCCATGCAAATACCCGAAAACCCTTTTTACTGTTGTCCAATGCTCCTTCCCTGGTTTTGACATATACCCGCTCAAAACTCCCACTGCATGTGCAATGTCCGTTCTAGTACAAACCATTGCACACATAAAATTGCCAACTGCACTGGCATATGGAAAATGAGACATGTCCTCCTCTTCTTCATGTGTCTTGGGACACTAATCCGCAGATAACTTTACACCAACAGGAATAGGAACCTTGACCGGTTTGCATTCCTGCATATTAAACCTCTATAATATTGTCTCGACATATTTTTTCTGATTTAACCAGAGTTTCCTCTTTTTCTAATCTCTTTTAATTTCCATGCCCAAAATGAAATTTGAAGCATCGAGATCCTTCATGTCAAATTTAGAGGACAACTGAGTTTTCACATCCTGGGTAATCTCCTTGTTGTTTCCTATCAACAACATGTCATCCACATACAATACCAAATAAATCAAATGATCACCAATTAATTTAAAATACACACAGTGATCCTCTTTGCTTCTTGTGAAGCCAAGTCCCAGCATATAAGTATCAAATTTTTGATACCACATCCTTGGTGATTGTTTTAAACCATACAGGGATTTTTTCCAGCTTGCATACCAACTCCTTCTTTCCCTTCACAACATAACCTTTTGGTTGCTTCATATAGATTTTTTCTTCCAGATCCCCATATAGGAATGTTGTCTTCACGTCCATTTGTTCTATTTCAAAATCAAATGCAGCAGCAACAGATAACATAAATCTTATGGAGGTTAACTTGGCAACAGGAGAAAAAATCTCACCAAAATCAATTCCCTCAACCTGGGAATAGCCCTTTGCTACTAACTGAGCTTTGTATTTCTCCACTTTTCCTTCTGCATTGAACTTCTTTTTGAATACCCATTTGCTGCCAATGGGCTTTCTTCTAGATGGAAACTCCACTAGATGCCATTTCTTCTTCCATGGCCCTTTTCCATATATTTCGATCCTCTGAATCCACTGCCTCCCTGACAGTTCTAGGATCATCATCAGTAATAGACAAATCAAAATTTGAATGGAAATCAGATGGACTATACCTTTCCAGTAGCCTTCTTTCTCGATCTGATCTCCTCAATACTGGATTATGAGGATCTTCTTCTTCTGATTTATGTTCGTCTGTAGAGTCTAATTCATCATCCTTTAAATCAAACTTTATCTTCTCTGGCTCTTCCTTACTTGGTAGGACTTTCTGTTTAACAACATCCTTCATTTCTCTAAATACCACATCTCGTCTATACACTACCTTCTTAGTTTTTGGGTTCTAAAGATTATAACCTTTGAGACCATATTTATATCCAATAAAGATACATTTTTCAGCCTTCTTATCCAACTTACTCATGTTTTCATTTGGAACATGAATATATGCATCACAGCCAAATACCTTAAGATGTGTGAGAAAAGGTTCTTTACCAATCCATACCTCTTGTGGAGTCTTTTCATTCAACACTGCTGAGGGTGATCTGTTGACCAGATAACATGCAGTACCCACTACCTCTGCCCATAATTCTTGCCCTATCCTGGCACCATTAAGCATGCACCTTGCTTTTTCCATCAGCATCTTGTTCATCCTTTCTGCAACTCCATTCTGTTGATGTGTATATGGAGTAGTATTCTTCCTTACTATACCGCACTTCTTATAGAATTCTTCAAATTCATTCTCGCAGAACTCTCCACCATTATCTGTCCTCAGCACCTTAATTCGTTTCTCTGTTTGATTCTCAATAAGAGCCTTAAACTCTTTAAACCTGTCGAAGACTTTAGATTTCTTCCTGAGGAAATATATCCAAGTTTTCCTCGAGAAGTCATCTATAAATGAGACATAGTACACAGATTTTCCCAATGATGGGACAGACACAGGTCCAAAAACATCATTGTGAACTAGCTGTAAAATTCCTTCTGCCCTCGTTGCACCGGAGGGGAATCTTACCCGATTTTGCTTCCCATATAGACAATGTTCACAGAAATCAAAATCCAGAGAGCAGTTAGACATACCTTCAACCATACCTTTACTGTGTAGTAGTCAAAGAACCTTCTCTCCGATATGACCCAGTCTTTGATGCCACAACATAACCTTTTCTCCAGAGACTATAGGAGTTCTTTCTTCTTCAACTTCAATATCATTAACAATGGAGCTATTACACCCATCACTAATAGTGCTTCCTAGCATCTTATACAGAGTTCCAAACCAAACTCCCTACATCAACACCATTTCTCCTCGAACCATTCTACAAGTTCCCTTTTCAAAAATTGTTTTTACCCTTGCATCTTCCATTTTGCTTACATAAATCAAATTTTTGGCGATACCTGGGATGTGTAGAACACTAGGAAGTATTCTAATCCTTCCATATATGAGTCTCAAATTTACCCTTCCTCTTCCTATGATTCTGGTTGTCGAATCATTACCTAAGAAAAGATTACCTCCATCATACTTTTCATATTCGCAGAACCACTCCCTGTGGGGAGGCATATGAAAGGATGCACCAGAGTCAATCAACCATGCCTCATGATCTGCATGTGTGCTTGAAGAGGCCAAGTACACATCCCCTCCATCCCTGGAGGTCTTTTCTTCTGTAGAAGAGGATTCTCTAGATCCATTCTTCTTCTCAACTTTGGATCTACATTTCTTCTTGTAGTGCCCTTCTTTTCCACACCTCCAACATACCCTTACAAAATTTCCAGGAGATTTAGATCTACCCTTAGACTTAGATCTCCCACTTGAGAAATTAGATCTACTTCTTTTCTGGGAATTTCCTCTTGCAAATAATGTGTCTGTGTTATGTCCTTCCATATTATTTCGTCTCATCTCCTCCGACAACAAGGATGAGACCACTTCTTCAAATTTCAAAGAAGTTGTATTACTACCTATGGCCACAACTAGACTATCCCATGAGTCTTGTAAAGAACACAACAAACTAATACATTTATCGTCATTTGAAATTTTAATCTCAACAGATACGGACTAACTTACCACAATATTGAAGGAGTTCAAATGCTCTACCACCAAGTCTCCATCTCTCATACTCAAGTTATACAGCTTCTTTCTCAGGAATAGTTTAATTACTAGGGACTTAGACTGATACAACTTCCCCAACTTTTCCCATAAATTCTTGGATGTAGCTTCCTCTGACAGATTCAGTAATATTGAATCGGAGAGACACAGTCAGATTGTGCTCTTTGCCTTCTGATCCATCTTTTTCCAGTCATATGCAGAAGTTCCTGTAGGTGCAGTACCTGGATCTACCACGATCCACTGATCTCTTTCCACCAAAAGATATTCCATATTGAGATTCCACAACTCAAAGCTTTTCCCATTAAATTTCTCGATTTCCATCTTCAAATTTCTTGCCATTTCTTTTCACCTGAAAAACAGTACCATAGATCTCCCACTGTAACAAAGCTTATCACAGTCCCGAGCCAAACCCTTGACCAAAAAGGCATCCCCCTGAAGCCAATAAAGCTCTGATACCAAATGTAAATTCTAACCTTGTACAATATCTACTGTAAACAGATATTAAAAAAAGAATAGAAAATATACAATGGCAAATACAAACATTACACAAAGATTTTTCCCCTTGAAACCCAAACCGGGAAAACCAACATATTTTATATTCATTCATTGTGTTACAATGTTTACAATACAAAATACATGCAGGAGCCATCGGCATACAAAACCCTAACCCAATGACCTGGATTAGTCCAAAACCCTAATTCCTTAACTGGAAATAGAAAACCATCGACAAAGAAACCATGTGCCGAAAAACCACCTAAATATAATGCGGTCCTGAAAATGCAGTCCCGATGTGAAAAAAAAAATATTGGGGGGCACTACCCCCGAACCCCTACGTAGGGGGATCCACCACCCTGCATCCCCCAAGGGGGGGCCTAGAACCCCCCCTATAGCCCCCCTACGCACATGGTGCAGACACTCAGAAACTACTACTCGTGCAAAGAATATAACACATACCCAACAAAAAGGACTGTATTTATACCGTAAGGTATCTTTATTACACTGTTCAGAAATCACGGAGGTCACATGTTAATGACACTAGACAGGAATGTATTATACATAAAGAAAGCAACATATGTGAAGGAAGCAGTGAAAACTTGATGAAACTATAGAGGTATGGACTCACCCCTTTACAAAAGAAGGAATGAAAATATACAACGTATTATACATTACACAGTGGGACTATTCTTTCTGACAGAGAATTTTCTCACATAGCCTCCCATAGATTTGGCTTTAGGCCTCAACTTACGATAATAGAGGGACCGTAAGGAGCCACGCTAACAAAGAGTTATGAAACCCTAGACCTCTAAACTTAGACAAAGAGAAAGCGATGCATTTTCTCTAAACGAGAGGAGGAATGTCGATAGCTTCCAAAGAGATTGAGGAAGAAACGACCAAATAATACCACTTCTCTGGGAATGGGGTCAACTCATAAAGTATTATAGAAAAGTCACGATAAACGAAGGTCACAACAGAAATAAAATGCATAACAAAAGTTACAGAACGACTACGGATTTCACTCTAAATGAAATATCAATACATTATTATTGATATCAATACATTAAAGGAAATACTTACTAGGGGAATCAAACCACGTTGTTTGATACACTGATTAAACGACCTCCAATGACGATAGTATTCTCTGCTAATAAAATGATACACATAGCCTCTTTGCAGAACTCCTGTTAAGCCCTAATATTGGCTCATTACCCCTTAATTGGGGCATATTAGATTAGTAATGCTATTTTATTTATGTCGGATTTAGGCCATTAGTTGTAATTTATATTAGTAATGTTATTTTAATTATGTCGGCTTTAAGCCATTAT
>ML777587.1:354474-371516 GCA_009831015.1 Picea engelmannii | reverse complement strand
AATAATGTATTAATGTATTAATTAATTAATAATAACGAATCAATTAATCAATAAGTTACTTTAAACATGAATGTAAATTATAACATTATTTTCTACATTACATTAATGTAATAATGTAGTACTACTTTATTAATGTGTTATTTTATTGGTGTATTAATACTTTAATAATCTATTAATTAATTATGTATTAATGTATTAATTAATTAATTAATACATTATAATATATTTATGTATAAATATCATCCATAGTAATGATCAACTATGGTGTATGAAACCCCCTTGTTTAATTATTAATATTAATTAATAATTATTGTATAAGGGGTATGTATACATACATAACCTTAAAGTACCCCTTTATAATACAAATAATTATTTATATTAATAATAACTAATAATATAGCTAATTATTATTATTATTATCAATTAATAATTATTATGTATTATGTATAATACATAATTATTATTATAATTATATAGCCTGAGTGGGCCTAATGGTTAAGAACATGTGTTTCCTCTTAAGAGGTCACAGGTTCAAATCCAGAGGGGGGTAGGGTATGTATACCTTCGTAGACTTTACCAGTTAAATCACTGATAAACAAGGGGGTCTCATACACCAATTTGGTGTGTTGGCTTGGCCGTGACTTACTAATTAACATGTTACATTAATACATTACATTATACATTAATGTATTGACACATAATTTATACATCACATTAAGCCATTACTTAATTAATTAATACTTTAATTTCATATCTGTATTAATACATTAATTAGTAAATTGTTCATATATTTATTAATTAATAGAATAGTATTTTTCTACATTTATGCAATATTACATTAATATATTTATATATTATTAATAGATTGTTGCATTGTTATTAATGTATTCATTTATTGTTACTTTAGTAATGTATTAATACATTAATAATGTATGAAAAAATGTTCTACTTTATTAATTAATTAATAGGTTATATTATTTCTTTGTTTTTACTTTCTTAGTGTAATATATATTATTAAAGTATTTATTAATTAACATGTTACATTAATACATTACATTATATATTAATATATTGATACTTTATTTACATTAGGATATTAATTAATTAATATAATACTATTTTTATACATTTATGTTTTTATATATTATTAATATATTTTTTCATTATTACTAATTCTTTACTTTATAAATTAATTAAGTAATAGGTTTTATTATTTATTTTTTTTGAAAATCTATCCATGGAGAGCCTCATTCTTCCAAGGGAAGGTTCAGATCATTGGTCGGTCGCCTTTTGCCTAGAAACAGGGACCGTGCCGCAACACAAACCCTTTCGATTTGAGAAATTCTGGCTATCACACCTTGACTTCCATCACCACGCAAAGTCTTGGTGGGCCCAAGCGGAAATAGACCATGGTACCTGCATGTACAAATTCCAGGAGCGTATTAAAAACTTCAAAAACTCGCTAAAGCTATGGAACAAGCAAAATTTTGGAAACATATTTCAAAACATGCACGCTATCGAAAACAGGCTAGCCGAACTGCAGGAAATCTTCATTTCAGGGACCAGAACAATAGAACTAATGAGGGAGGAAACATATCTCCAAGCAAGTTTAGAGGAAAGGAAAAATAAAGAGCAAATACTATGGCGATAAAAATCCAGAGTCCAGTGGCTCAAAGATGGCGAGAGGAACACAAAATTCTTCCACAGAGCCATGATGCAATGACGCTACAACAACTGAATAACGCATTTGGAAGATGCCCAAGGAAACCCAATCAGGGAACACAACCAAATTGCTGAAGAACTTAACAACTACTACAAAGATCTCCTAACAGAAACCAATGAGAATAGAACGACAACAATTCAGAGGATAACAAGGCACATACCCTCCCTTGTGACTCCAAAATAGAATGAAGCACTAATGAGACCCATTACTCAAGAAGAAGTGGATCAGGAAGTTAAAGTAATGCCGCCAGGCAAGGCACCCGGCCCAGATGGTTTCACCACCGATTTCTTCCACCATTGTTGGGATTTAATCAAGGAAGAGGTAAGGCAAGCTGTGGAGGAATCACGAACCTCTGGGCAAGTATTAACAACCCTCAATGCAACTTTCCTAACTCTAATTCCGAAGGAGGAAAGGGTTACCCATCCCAAGCAATACAATCCAATCACACTCTGCAATGTCATATACAAAATCATTACAAGCAGAAAAAACAATAACCATAGAAAAAACCTTTGTACCTTGAAAAAGTATGTCTTCTTTGAGGAGGTCAATTTCTTTCATGCTGATAATCTCTCTAATCTACAAATTCGGTTCTGGTACTTTTTCTTTCATTCCTTCTTGGTGGCTGATTTTGTTTCTTTGTTTCTGCAGAGTGACTGTTGTCAATGTTTGAGGATTTGACAAACTTGATAGGTTCTATATTACTTGGATGATCACTACTTGATCCTTCTTCATACCCCAATCCAGCTTTCAACTTTGGGTTTCTTTGCTGATTTAGAATGGAGGTTAATCCTTCGAAGGCTTTAATACTTGATAGATTTTGGTGATACGATCCCTTAAACTTCTCAATTTCTTTTCTGGTTTTTACTATCTCTTCTTCTAAGGCTTCACACCTCACTTTCTTCTTTGACAATTGTTGTTTCAGTATGTCTTCTATTTTATTTGCCTCTTCTAACTCCACTTTTAGTAGAGAAAAGTTTTCATTAGATTTTTCACCATTCATTTTAAACTTCTTCAACAACTGTTTTTGTTTTCTCTTCTTACATTTGAGTCTGACAATTTCTTCCAAAGCACTGATTAATTCACCTTCCATATCCACCAAAACTTCTTCATCATCCATTTCACCTCCTTTGTGTTCATCATCAATATCTCCCATATCCATAAGCATAAAATCATTCACTTTGTCTTCACATGATGAATCACTCTCTATGTCTTCTGAGGAATTGTCATTATTTGCACACAAACTTTTCTTCTTACTATATTTCTTGAATTTGTACTTCTTTTCATCATTAGAGTTCTAGTCCTTTTTATGATGGGGACACTTAGATGAAAAATGACCTATCTTAACACAGTTAAAACATTTGAAGGGAAGCTTGCCTTGATATTTTCCTGATCCTTTCTTTAACCTTCTCACAAAGTTTGCCTCAATATCATCTAAATCTAAATCAGTATTCTTGTATGCTTTAAAATATGCTTCTCTAGTAATGGATTTATCTTTGTTGATTCTCATTTATGATGCAGTTAAAGTTCCTAGGAGTTGATCAATGGAAAGAGTTTTAAGATCATTTAGTTCTTCTATTGCAGAGATTTTTGGATTACGTTTATCAAACAAAGATATTAAAATCTTCTAAACTAAAATTGATTCTTCAAACTTATCACCAAGACCCTTCATGGCATTCACAAGTTCTTCAAATCCTAAAAAATACTTGCTAACTGTTTCATCTTCATTCATCTTTAGTTGTTCAAACTTCAACCTAAATGTTTGAAGTTTGGCATCTTTTACTTTCTCATTTCCTTCATAGCTGCTAATAAGTTTATCCCACATTTCTTTGGCAGTTTGAAGATGCATCATCTTTACAAACTCAGCTTCTGCAAGTCCATTCAAGATATCATTCATTCCCTTAGCATTAAAGATAAATTCTAACTTATCATCCTTGGAAGCTACCACAATAGGCTTAATGTATCCAGTCTCTACTACATCCCAAACATCATCACCTAAGGCCATTAGGTATGTTCTCATTCTAACATTCCAAAAGGAAAAATTTGTTCCATCAAACAGAGGAGGCTTACTGGTTGAAGTCCCATCATGAATTGTCATGTTTAAGCTTACAGATATACCTTTAAATAAAAGGAACCCGCTCTGATACCAATTGTTGAAATTACTAAGACAACTGAGAGGGGGGGTGAATCAGTTGTTACTGTGCTTAAACAATTTCAAATCAATTAAACCATTTTTAATTTTTCTCCAAGTGACCATCAATATTATACTACATATGGACAACATAAATAATGAGCATCACTCACACATAAGATATACACAGAGATATATTTTCACGAGGAAACCCATAAAGGGAGAAAACCTCTTCTTCTTCGAAATGATCAACGGTCTTTTAAGTTATGTACATCATCTATAATTGAGCACCAACTCAATGTGAGGCTACTACCTATGTTTTACAAGATCCAACTTGTTTGAGAGCACCAACTCTCTGGTTTCTGTAGCACCCACTAGAAGGAAGCACCAACTCCCTTAATGTTCCAACACCAACTGGATGGAAGCACAAACTTCCAGTTACACAGGCTCCAACCCGTATAACAGAGAACACTTGTTCTCCCTTGCACCACCCTACCACCCTGGTTTCTCTGGATGCAACCAGATGGAAGCTACAACTCCCTGTGTTCAAGCACCCACTTGAACCTCTGAGGACAATAGTCCTCCCTAGCACCTCCCTAGCACCCTTATTACAAATAAATGATTGAATAACCAACAACACAGATAAATCAATTCTTACCACTTCTTCACTATTCTGCAATTTTTCTCTGCTACACTATTCTTCTACTCTGTTCATATTTGGCTTGACTTGCTCTCTCTGTCTATATGTTCTTTCTCTGTCCTTCTCATGCTCTTTGATATTTTCACATTCTTCTCTCTTCACCTTTTCTCTTCTGTTCAGCTTCTGTTCCTTATCTTTGAGCTTTCTTCACACTGCGGATGCTGTAGTTTTACCTTTCTACATTTCAACTCATTTTTTCATTCAGAACAGCCAACCACACACAGACACTACATGTTTATTTTATCCACTATGACCCCTTCAGTTACTCCTCAAATCCCTATAACAATGCTTCAGCAACTGAAACGCCAACTGTCCAAGAACCATGATTCGGTTCTGATAACTGAATCATAACTGAACAATTAATCATGAAGAGAAACAATAGTGCTTAGATCATATTTCCAAGTATCCAACACCGTTGGATTACAAGCACAGGGTCTCACGTTGATTTCTCCATTTCGCATTTTGACATTTCGGCATTTTGGCATTCCTCTGGTGAAGAGTTTCGACACTCCAACTCCCGATATCCGAAACCTACACCAAAAGGTGTTTTTCGGATTTTGGCATTTCTCAATTTCGCATGTCGCGAATTCCTATTGCAAGGCATCTTGACTCTCCAAGTCATGATCTCTGAAATGGAGTTTATTTGTTAGAGCCTTACTCCATCTTCCGCAGATGTGACCACTGTCTATGACCACAGCCTTATTCGAAACTGTATTTCGTAATTTCACATTTCACGAATTTGTTGCGAGTCACTTTGACTCTTCCAACTCCCGATCAAGAAATGGAGCCTTGCAAATTGCAAGCTCCTTCCTTCACATGTCCACAGTTGTCACCAAGCGTTTATCCATAAATTACTTTCATGATTTTTCATTTCGGCATTCCTACATTTCGACATTCCTGTGGAGAAGTATCTCAACATTCTAGGTCACAAACCCCGGAATGATCGACGTTTCAAATTTCGAAAATTCAGGACTCCTGTGAAGAAGAGTCTCTACTCTTGACTCCTCCAACTCCCGGTATCTGAAACTCTGAAATGGAGATTAAGTCGTGGTTTGATGTGCCTGTTTCAGGATTTTGGCGTTTCACATTTCACAACTTCGGGACTCTTGTGATGAAGAGTCTCGAGTCTTGACTCCTCCAACTCCCAGTATCTAAAACTCTGAAATGGAGATTAAGTCATGGTTTGATGTGCGTGTTTTGGGATTTTGGCATTTCACATTTTGCAACTTCGGGACTCCTGTGATGAAGAGTCTCGAATCTTGACTCCTCCAACTCCCGGTATCCAAAACTTCGAAATGGAGTTTACGCTTCTAATCTTGGCATGCAATCATCGTTGTGTTGTTGGTATTGCCACTTTCTCTTGTTCGTCATCGTTGGGATGATCTTGCCATCAATGACAAACAAATACTCTGCCTTTTGTCTGCCCATAATAAATATGCCAACTGCCAACAGTTTCTACATTTTAAAATAAATTCCCATCCTTAAAATCTCCCTGGCTCCAGTTTGTGAATTTCTTGTCCTCCTTCCACTAGGAGGCCATCAATTGGCTGATGTCATGGAATTCATAGAACTTTACCACAAAATCTGTGTTCAACCACTCCTCTGGGTCCCTGATATTTAATATTTATGGACTTCTATCGGGAGAAACAATCTGACACATACACCATTCCTGTCATTGATTAGGCACCTCTGTGCGTCTGCATGATCAATTATGAAACTCAAAGTCTCAATGCAGGGAAATACTAGGGCTCAATAGCCTACCATATGCAATCATGACCACTGGATATTCGAAAAAACCCAATCGACGAGCACCCTTAAATCTCAATCACTATGGGGGATAAAATTCCGGTAATCTTCCTAATTAATGATGTTGAACAAATCTCCCCATTGTGGGAGAATCATATTTGATCCAATAGTTTCTTCTGTATCACCAAAAGAGGGGGGTTGAGTAAATTCCTTCTTATTCGATGTTTTGATCAATGGTTCCTCTCTGGGAGAAAATTCCAACTGCCTCAAAGTGCCAGGAGAAGATCCTTCACCAATATCTGCTTCCTTCAATTTCGATTCCCTCGGTGAGCATCTTGTCACTGGTTTACTTAAATGATTTTTTCCTGCAAAGAGAACAACGTTAGACACCATGTTGCAAATAGAATGCTAATACATAAAAATGCAACCGCTGAAATGATAAAATTAATACATACCTCTTCTTCACAATAGCTTAAGCTGGTTTTTTTGAAATTTTTAAGGATCAAACAGAACTCTTGAGACACTCTCTTCGCTTCTTCGGTTGCTCTAAAAATGAGAAACTTGCGTGCAAAATGTAGGAATTTGAAGATGTATTAGTTATTTTAAATGGAGATAATACTTACCCAATCCCATCAGTTCTTCAATTATGGGTGTGAATGTGGTTCTACAAAATCTGTCGCCATATCCTCATTATGTTCAAGATTAAATGCAATCGTAGGTTGGTGGTGCAGACACGGTATATAATGAGGCTAATCGTGGATTTAAAATTCCCATTGTTCAATTTTTGTATAGGGTAGTAACGTATGCAGATCAAAAAATTAACTGGCCTATTAAATGGAAAAATACGATCTTATTTTGTGTTGAAAACATCCCATCGTTCCACTAATTTAAATGGTGAATCGAGAGTCGGTTTTTTTCTTTCGACAATGTTTGTTGATATATCTTGGAAAAAACTCTGACACTGATCCATATTGCCATACAAATCTGATGTAGAAATGTTGACTTGGAAGTGTGACTAGGAAACGGGAAACCTAAGGTGACTCGGGATGAAACTAGCCCGTACGAAATGCCTATGCGACAAAGACATGTGGCATTTGAGATTGGAATCTTTGCTTAATCGTGTTATTCAGAATCCATGATTTTCATTAGATAATATTTTTAACAACAGGTGCTATGCTTTCGATGCTGAAAAGGTATCAAGGATCGACGATCGGCAATAAGTTTAAACAAGAGTTTCCGGATTACACCCCTCAAAACTTGTCGATGCTGAAAATGCATTGGGGATTGGTGATTGGCGGTGTGTCAATGCGAAAATTTTCCATGATTTAAATCATTGATATTTCATTGACCTCGAACAAACACATTCGTAATCGACTATGAAAGGTTCATCATGACCCATGTCAATGTTTATCCCTCTCATATTTCATAGACACCAATGGGAAATCAACCACTTCCTAAATCTTTTTTGCGAAAAACCAGTTCAAATCTACTTTGTTTTTTACCAATGTCGATGATACATCAACGATCGACGAATATTGTTACTATGTGGTCATTTTTCTTGCTCATATTTTTTCGACGCCGAACATAAGCACGTGGGTCAAAATTTTTGCTGTAGATTCTTAGTTAAAATGCCAAGTTCTTTTTAGACACAAAGTTTTCTCTTTGACATGTTCAAATAAATCCAACTTGATTGATGATGAGACGTGAAAACGAAATTAGAGGTCCCTCCACAATGGACTCAATTCATAAATAAGAACAAAAGAAAATAAGTGGTACACAAAAGAGAAAACAAATTCATAAAATCTTTTAGGGTGTGTTGAGTGCTCAAGAAAAAGTTAAATAAAAAAAAGAGTAAGTCTCCTTAAAGAATCTGAATAGAACTCACTTACCTAGGAATAATAGGCTCAATGAATCATTATGGTACATCATGACACCCCTTCCATAAGTTTCTACACTCCTTGTTATCACCGGAATTTCATCTGCAAATGGTTACAGGAATCTAACATCTTCAAAACACTCATTAGTTCACTCATGGACCAAAAATGCATTTCCAAAAGGTCCAAAACTATACAACCAACAATAAAATCAGGATACGCTAAAACTACACAAGGCGTGCGCGCATGTGCGACAGTAAGATAACGTCGGAAAAGTGCAAATGTGTGCAATGCATGCCTGTGGACACAAAAAACCGTGCACACCTCAAAACGACGCATTTACGATATTGGTCGACGTTCCACCCACTTCTGGTTTAGCTTCCAAGTCAATTTGACACTCAAATCTTGGTTGAATCTAACTAGGGGGATGGTCAAAGACCTAAAGGCCCCCTTGTTCACACTAAGAAATAGTTGCATAATGCCTCAAAGCTATGCTATAAAAAGAGGCCATGGGTGCACTATATTTTCAAGGAATTCATTCGTATTATTATGTTGCTTATACTCTCTTCGAGGATCCTCTTTTCTCATCAAGAGCATGCAAGCACCATTTCATTTGGCCATTCACATCACCTCTTGAGTAAATGTTCTTTGGATTCTCTTCAACATTTCATTCTAGTTTGTTACTTGTAATAAGAGCTCAATATTTGGGGGTCCAAGAGCCCTCCCTTGGAGGAAGAGGGGACCCATACATCTCCCTTTCTCTTTGGTCTTTTCTTTCAACTAATACAATCCTTTCCATTGGTGGAATGAATGTTTTTTATTTCTTGTTCTAATGTCCTTATGCACTCTAGTTTAGTTTCTTTTAATGTTCTTAGTTTAGTTCTTTGCTTATCCTTTATGATTTATACTTCTAACTCTTTTCTTCATTGTTGTCTTACCTAGATAACCCAACTAGGCTTGTAAGCATCTATATTCTTCTCATTTAGGTGACAAAAGAGACGCAATATATTGGTGATTGTTTGGGGGAAAGATCGGTGGGTGTCACTGGGAGATGCAATTTGATATTCAGAGGGAATGACTACATGCCAGTGTCGATGATATACCTGAAGGGATATTGTTGACGTATGATGATCAAGTACCTGCACACATGAAAACCAAATACCCGACGTGAACAATATCTGAAGAGAAAGATCATATAACAGTTATTCAATAACATGTGAATGTAATCATGCGTACTTGAGCGTCATATGAGAAAAATTCCCCCTAGGGGATGAGGATGGAAAATGGCCCAGGGAATGGAATTGTGTAGGTGACGGGGTCCTGATCATGTGGCTGAAGATGGATCGAAAAATGGATGCCTGGAGCTCCCAGAATTGAGTCTGGAGGTTTGGAAAAATGGATTATATATAGTTTCAGGGCCCACAATGCCACCTCATTTGTACCTTCTATCTTATTGAGTGGATGAGCGATTTTAGAGGAGATTTGGATATTCTGGGAGATCGAGGAAGTTGATTCAGGATCAACGAGATTTAGGTTAGTTTTCGTATCCTCCTGTATAGAATTAGGGTTTTTTTTTTTGGGCAGGGCTTGTACAGAGGACCGTACAGAGGGTTTTGTGGGTATGGGCCCCCTAGTACGTGGGCAATCAAGAAATTCACATGCATGGGTGCGCACCTATAGTGTGTGGGTGTTCCGGTGGCATGGTATACAGTGGTTTGGAGAGCAGCTATAGCGGGGATGGAAATGATAGGGAGACTGCCTCTAGGACCTATGGGACCGCTAGCTGGTGGTTCCCCTCCTCCAGAAAGAGGGCCAGGTGGTGGAGCTCTAGAGGCACCATCAATGCCTCTGTATTTATGTATTTTTTGTATCTATATAGGTTGGTGAGCTCGTTTTGTATATGGTGAGGGAAATATTGGCATTATTTCCTTCTTCAAAAGCGTTGGGAGCAAGGATGTTAATTTTATGGTAGCCGTGGGAGGTATTTACCCCCACGTGTGAACCTAATGAGAATAGAAGACTCCAAAAAGAAAGAGAAACCCTAATGAGTTGGATAATAACCCTAGAAGCCTTGTCGACTCAAGAAGATAATTTATATTAGGGTATTAGCCTCCAAGAGAAGAAGTCGGTCATAAATAATAATAATATATTGAACAGACACATATCCAGAAAGAGAAGTCGGCCCCAACAAAATTGGTAGAACCACTATAAATATACGACGTCGGTTCTCATTTGACAACATCTTAGAACTAGAGTTCCTAGTTTGGTTCACACTGCAGCTCCAGTTTGGTGCACACGTGTGGAGGAGGACTGCAGGTGCAGCTGTAACATCAACTATTTTCAGTGTTGGCTTGGACTATCTATTGGTGAGGGTTTGGACTATCTGATCAGATTTTTGTGATGCACTATCCTTAGGGAATGATGCACTACCCTTTGTTTGTCTATCTAGCCTAGGGTTTGCTTCGGGAGGAATTCTTAATCAAGGTTAAGGTGCTTGGAGGGAGGCTTCGGCCTATGGTTGGGTGACGAAGGTATCATCAATGGTAAAACGAGCAGACCATCTTTTATATTCTAACAGGTTATGGGCCCACACCCCTTCAGTCAAACTAAAATGCTGGAAGGAAACATAACTACTAGACATTGAGCTCATTGAGGAACTGTCGCTAGGGTTACTAGTAGGAGCAGTTTCCAAAAGCACTGCAACTAGGGTTACTAGCAGAAGCAGTTGCAGAAGCCCTAAACCTCTTGTCGAGGCACCTTAAGTTATGAGATTGACCTAATCTCTATATATATCAGTGCGCCCTATCCCAATGCATCTCCTAGTACTCTCAGAAGGCCAAGACGTGAAGTTTGTATTTCTGGTCAAATCTAGGGTTTGACCAAGTCAAGCAGCCATGACGAACTCTATGAAGTCTGAGAATAGGTTAGATGGAGCCTCTAAGTTCAGAGCATGGAAGACAAGGATTGACCTCATCCTTGCTAATAATAAAGTACTGGATATTGTGAAAGGAAATATCGTGAAGCTAGAGTTTAAAGGAGAATACAAGGAACTGCAGAACGTTGTAGCTATGGAGAATTTGAAAGATGTTGAAATCAATGCCATGAGTATCATAGTGGATTCCATAAAATACCACTTGATACCCTACATCTCCCATCTTGACTCATCGAAGAAGATGTACAATGCCCTAACAAATATCTTCTCAATCAGAAACATTGGACAAGTTATGATTCTAAAGAATGAGCTCCGTGACACGAAGATGAATGATGACGACAACATAAAATCATACTTTGTAAGGATCTCCCAGCTAAGAGATCAACTACAAGCTATTGAAGAGATCACTTTAGAAAAGGAATTGGTGAAATGGTCTTCCCAAGACATGGGATGCATTTTCCACAAGCATGAACACAAGGAATGAGTACTTGACATTTGAAGAACTTTGGACTTGCTGTGCTCAAGAAAAATCAAGGATCAATGGAAATGAGAATCCCCAAAAGAAGTACGATGATCAAGCCTTCATAGCAAGATTCAAGAACTTCAGGAACAAAAGGAAGTTTGGTTCAAGGAGGAAGCCAAATCAAGAGAAAGACATTTCAGAAATACAATGCTTCAACTGTCAAAAGTACGGACACTACAAGAACCAGTGTCCTGAGCTAAAGAAAAGGAAAGAGAAACATGAAGCATCAGTTGCTGAAGAAAAGGAACCTACAAAGAAGACTAAGTAGGATGGAAGAGCCTTCTTCTACTAAAAAGGTAACAACATTCTTCTTATTTTCTGTACATATCTTGTTGCATCGTCTTTGTATGTATCTTGTATATCTATCTCTTGGAAGATAATGTGTTCCAAGAAGAACTATACCTATGGAAGAACAACAAAATAAGAATGAATATCATTAGATAATACACATGAAAGGATAAAATGAAATCATGTGGAAGCTACTGCAAGATAACATGAATCAATCATGAAGAGACTCAGAAGTCAGACATCAAGAGGAATTGGAGAAAGACTTATGATGACAACTAAGATGGAAGCGTGGACTCTGTCAGACAGAAGAGCCAATTATATATTGCAGAAGACAATAAGGATGCAGATGGAAGCGTGGACTCTGTTAGACAGAGGGAGTCGATTATATGCACTCTTATATAATGAAAGGATTAGAAGGGAGCTAATCCTATGATCCATTGAAGATGATAAAAATATATATCCATGGTAGTAGCCATGAAAAGACATTACATGCTCAGTTCAGTCACAGAAGAAGACTTCCTCAGAAGCCTTAAAGAATTTCTAGTTGCCCATCCAGATCTGTGATCCTATGATGAAAGGAAGAAGTGGAATCTCTAGAACATGGAATCTACAAGAAAATCCATGGACTCAAGAGATAATGAAAAACATGAAGAAGAACATGAAGATTTCAAGAAAGAAAAAAAAAAAACCAGAACAAACAGTCATTGTATCAAGAATCACAAGATTACCAGCCTAATATGAACTCAATAAAAGCAATCAAGTAGAAGAACTTGAGGTCGTGATGAAGAACAATGTATAGAAGACTTATGAATGAAAGAATTGCAAGATCCAGAACTAGAGGTTCTCCCAGATGGAGGGAGAATACTATGATGATTACTTATTCTAGTACAACAGACATATCACTGCATGAGTCACTATATCATCCAAAACATTCATGAGTTGGAATTCTACATCAGATAAATGCAAAGTATGTTCTCCAGATAAATTGAATAAAGAGCATATGAAGAGAAATCTCAAGACTTTGAGGTATACCAGAAAGATACTCATGTATACATATAAGAAGAAGACAACTTGGTGAAGAACCTCCAGTGCACAGCAGAAGCATGGTGAAGATTTCCTATAACATCAAGATGACTACTCAGAAGATTAGATCCCATGATGACAAAAGAAGTGCCACATGGATATGTTCCAATTCTCCAACTATGATATACTCTATTGTTCAGATCTACATGAAGCCTTCACAAGTGTTCCATACTAAAGTACAAGCATTACATTATCCATGATAAAGTTCAGAAAGGAGAAAATGATTTATCCAACACATATCTCCACAGATAAGCAGATAAGCAGACATTTTGGTAAAGCTTCTATCCAAGATGAAATAGTTTGCATACTCAATATGGAGCTCATGGAAACAACTTCCTTCCTATTGGAAAAGGAAAAAATGACTCTCCAAGTTAGGTGAGAACACTGGAAATATTATTTATCTTTGTAATTAGAAAAAAAAAAAATAGTCTAGATTGGACAAATGCTTTCTTGTTCGGAAAGTGGATTCAGATTTCTGACGGACAGTGACTTCCCATTGTAGTTAACATGGGAGGAAGAATGATTCCTGATGTATCATAGACAATGAATTCTCATTGTGGTTAAGACAGGGAGTGGTCTAGGACATTCATTCTTCTTGGCAGTCACTCTGAGTAGTGGTCAAGTAGAATGGTCTTCCTCGTCGGGCAGTCATTCTTTCGAAGTTCACAGTTGTGAGTAGTTTTGAAGAATGGTCCATTTTGGAGGTTGATGCAGGATATACATTCCTTAGGGTAGAATCATTCTCTCCAGGTTACACTTTGTTTAGTGTCGTAGGAATGGCCCAGGGTGGGGAATGGTCTAGACAGTTATTCCTTGGGGCAGACTCATTCTCTCCAGGTTACACTTTGTTTAGTGTCGGAGGAATGACCCAGGGTGGGGAATAGTCCAGGCTCAACAATCAGGAAGAGTCATTCCTTAGGGTTTATGCATTCTCTCCAGGGTGCACTTTAATTAGTGTAGGAGGAATGGCCCAGAGTGAGGAATGGTCCAAACATTTCTTAGGGTTTATACATTATGTCCATGGTTCACTTTAATTAGTGTAGGAAGAATGGCCCAGGGTGAGAAATGGTCCAGGCTCTGAAATCAGAAATAATCCTTCCTCCTTGTTTGTGAAGAATAGGGAAGATAGCCCATTGCTGATGAGGGCATATATTCTTTCAGATCTCACAAACCTGAGTGAAAGATTGGCCCAGAGGATTCAGTTTATCTTCAACAATATTTTTCTATGCAGGATGGCATCAGATGATTGTTATGGAGACTACCTGTCTCCAGACAGTAGAGATATACTACTATGGTGGATATGTTCCACTGTTCATGAGGAAGATATTCTTTCAGAGCTCACAGATGTGAGTGAAAGATTGGACCAGATAATTCAATCTATATCATAACATTGTTTCTGTGCAGATTGCTATCAGATGTTTGTTATGAATATCATATGACAGTAGATGAAGACTATTGTGGTGGCATATATTCTTTTAGAACTCACAGATGTGAGTGAAGGATTGGCCCAGACAAATTAGTTTATATCATAACATTGTTTCTATGCAGGTTGCTATCATATGTTTGTTATGAAGATTGTATGATAGTAGATGAGGACTATTGTGGTGAATATGTTTCACTATTCACAACCATACATTGTTGATCAAGTACTTGTGTGTTACTCGATGTGGTACTAAACCACTTGATTGTAGTTATGTACTACTATGAATAGACACAGGTGTGTTCTATCCTTGTTGTTATCATTGAAATTTCATCCGCACATGGCGACAAGAACTCCGCATCGTCAAAATAGCAATGAAGTCATTCATGGCACTGAATTAATTTCACAGAATTCCAGAAGGGTCAAAAACTATATAAAGTAACCAAAAATTGAAGGGCGCTTTACAGTAGTTTGGTGCACGCGCACATGCGCAGGACAAGAACGTGCTATGCGCGCATGCGCGCACGACGCGCGACTGTCAACGAAAAAACCCGTGGACCTGCTAAACAGCACATTTATTGCATTGGTCGACCTCCCAACCACTTATGGACCAGATCCCACTCTGATTTGACTCCCAAATCCGAGCTGAATCCGCAGGGTAGGCGGGTCTAAGACCTATTGAAGCCCTAAAGATCCCCTTTTCACACTTTGAAGAGGTTACATAATCACCCGGTGATCTGCTATAAAAAGCCATGAAGAAACATCATTTTCGCAAGGAATTTCAGGTATTGTTATGCTGCTAAGATTGTCAAGGGCTCATTCTTTGACGATAACACATTAGCAACATTTCATAGGGCCATTCACCTCTCCATTGAGTGGATGTGCTGGGAGGTCTTTCACTATCATTCTCATTTCTTCGCATTGTAAGGAGAGCAAGTTTGTGAGGGCCTCAAGAGCCTTCCTTTGGGGGAAGAAGGAACCACTGTTCTCTTCCTTCATCGTGCTTTGATTTCATCAATTGACCAGCTCAAAACCATTGGTGATATCGGTGTCTTTTTGTGTTTATTGTTTCTTTACCCATATGCTCACAGTTGTAGTTTGTTTTTATTTAATTCTTGCTTACAGTCTTGTCTTATATTCTCTAACCCTTTCTTCCACAGCTCTCATGCTATGCAAGACCCAACAGGGCATGTAAGCACCCTTGATTTGCTCACCAGGTGACGAATTGGGTGCGAAGAGATTGGCGACTCCACTGGGGAGTAGGTATCAATTCCTCCCTCATTTGGGTTTATTTTTCTTTCCTTTTGGTTTTATTAACTTGCAGGGACACAAACCGGCCTCTGCCGACCTGCTAACCAGTCAATTCACAGGAGAATTGAGAGAAATCCATCAGGATTTTCTTTCTCGGTCACTTGTCACAGGCGCACGGGTATTCCACCCCACAGACGCGCATCTTGCGCACATGCGCCTGCACAATGTTCTCTCTCTCTGCGCACATGCGCTTTAGTTCTCAATACTGTCAGCGTGCAGGCGCCATATGCCCCTCTGTCTACACTAGAGGCCACACATCTGAACTAAATTTCACATTGTAAGGTTTTTGGATGTGGGGAAAGTCATTTTCCTTCTCAAGAATGATGTTATGCATGCTCTAAATACTACACCACTTAGACCCATCAACTTATAAAGGGGATAGTCAAACAAACATAAGCACTTAGGTGGATAAAAATCATTTTCCCTCATTTGCTTTTTGCCACATGGATGGCTTGCTTTGATTTATAATCTAAGAAACACATCAATTTTAATCACATCTAAAAATCACATTTGGGACTCGAAGTTGGAGTAGCAATCCTTGAGTATGCTCTTCTCTTGCGCAATCAAGCGATCTTGAGAATCAGAAAGAGATTGTGAAAACAATCTTATCTCCCTTAACAAAATTTCAAATCTTTTAGGAGAGGACAACGGCCCTTTTGGGACCCCTCTTAGCTTCATTTTTCAAACACATTCTTGTAAAGGGCCCATACATGCCCACATGTCAACAAAGCTAGGGTAGTGTTTGAATTTCTGCTTTATTAGATAAAAAAACTAGGAGAGTTTAAAGGTTTGTAACTGGCCCACACATGCCCACATGTTCAATCTAGGAGAGTTTAAAGGTTTGTAACTGGCCCACACATGCCCACATGTTCAATCTAGGATAGTTTCATGCTTTTTCTAGATTAACTCACACATAGGGAGTTAAAGGATAGTAATGGACCACATGTCCACATGCTAGTTTCCTAGGGATTTTAAAATTCCACAAGGTTGTACCAATGACATCTAGCAAAGTCCACATGCAACAAGGTGACATCTAAATAACTAAAACTTGGTACACTTTCACTCACACACAAAAGTCACTTCTTCACTCACATAGCCTCTTCTCGAAACATGGAGGTCTATGTAGGTTTCCTTCAAAGGGATTCCGAAAACACCCCATCTTTTCTTGACAGGACTATCCACTCCCACTGTTAATCAAACAAGGTTGGTTTTCACCCCCAGCCTCACAAAACAACTTCATCTAAAAACTTTCTAAAAAACTCACTAAGTTTTCCTCCACAGGAGGTGCCAAAAGAAGTTTTTAGTCTAGGTAGG